>QJPP01004085.1:0-97606 GCA_003996215.1 Jaltomata sinuosa
AAACTTAAACGTGGGAATGACCGGAAGGGTCATTACATCATCCACTACTAAAAAGGGCTTTCGTCCTCAAAAGTCAAGGTCAAGGGGGTACCTGAAGGCTAAAATAGCTGCGGATACTGATCCCGCATATCTCTCTCGGTTTCCCAGGTAGCCTCCTCGACTGGACGGTGCCTCCACTGAACCTTAACAACCGGGATCTCTCGAGACCTCAATCTCCTGACATCTCTGGCCAAAATAGCTGCCGGCTCCTCAACAAAGGCTAAACCCTAACCCAACTGAACTGAATCCCACTGCAACACATGAGACTCATCTGGGACATACCGATGCAACATCGAAACATGAAATACAGGATGTATAGCTGAAAACATCGGAAGCAAGGCTAGCTGATAGGCAACGCTACCAACCCTCTGAAGAATCTCAAACTGCCCAATGTACCTGGGGCTAAGCTTGCCCCGCCTACCAAATCTCATCACGCCCTTCATGGGCGATACACGGAGAAACACCAAGTCACCGACACTAAACTCCAAGGCACGAAGCCTACGATCAGCATAACTCTTCTGCCTTCTCTAAGCTGCCCGAAGTCTATCCTGAATCGCTCGAACCTGATCTAAGGAATCTCGAAGAAAATCTGTGTTATGTGGCCTAGATTCAGAACCATCAAACCAACTAATCAGCGATCTGTAACGCCTACCATACAAAGCCTCAAAAGGTGCCATGCCGATACTCGAATGGAAGCTGTTATTATAAGCAAACTCTGCCAAGGGAACAAACTGATCCCGAGAACCTCCAAAGTCAAGAACACAGGCCCGAAGCATGTCCTCCAGAATCTGAATGGTCCTCTCAGACTGGCCATCTGTCTGAGGGTGGAAAGCGGTACTAAGGTGAACCTCTGTACCCAAATCTCGCTGAATAGCCCTCCAGAACTGAGATGTGAACTGGGTGCCGCGGTCTGAAATGATATAAGCTGGGACCCCATGCAATCGAACAATCTCACGAAGGTAGATCTGAGCTAACCTCTCTGCACCATAAGAAGTCTGAACCGGCAAGAAATGTGCTGACTTAGTCAGCCTATCAACAATCACCCATATGGAATCAAACCCATGAGAAGTACGAGGCAAACAAACAACAAAGTCCATAGTAATCCCTTCCCACTTCCACTCAGGAATGGGAAGTCGCTACATCAAACCACCAGGTCTTATGTGCTTGAACTTAACCTGCTGACAGTTCAAGCACCGAGATACTAAATCTGCTATATCCTGCTTCATACCACTCCACCAGTAAAGCTGTCTCAAGTCTCTATACATCTTTGTTGTGCCGGGGTGAATAGAATATCTAGTACAATGTGCCTCATGAAGTATCAACTGAATCAAATCACTAATCCTCGGAACACAAATGCGACTATCAAACCTCAGAACCCCATCTGAATCTAGAGTAGCCCGACTGGTCTCACCCTGAACAACCTGATCACGAAGGTCACACAACTGCTGATCCTCAAACTGATGGCTCTGAATCTGATCAATCAAAGTAGAACGAACCTCAATACTGGCGAGAACTCTGCTAGGATCCGACAAGTCAAGCCTAACCAAACGGTTAGCCAAGGACTAGATGTCCAATGCCAATGGTCGCTCTGAAAATGAAAGAGAAGCTAGGCTACCCATACTCACTGCCTTCTGGCTCAAGGCATCCGCTACCACGTTTGCCTTGCCCGGATGATACAGAATAGTGAAGTCATAGTCCTTTAGTAACTCGACCCATCTCCTCTATCTCGAGTTCAACTCTCGTTGACTCGTGATATACTGAAGACTACGGTGATCGGTGAAGATGTCACAGTGAACTCCATATAGGTAATGCCTCCAGATCTTGAGCGCGAAAACTACCGCCGCCAACTCTAAGTCATGAGTGAAGTAGTTTCACTCGTGAACCTTCAGCTGCCTTGATGCATATGCTATTACACGACCTTGCTGTATCAACACACAACCAAGATAAACCCCAGAAGCATCACAGTAAACGGAGAAGCTCTGACCCTCTACCGGCAAAGTCAAAACTGGAGTTGAAGCCAATAAGGCCTTAAGCCTCTGGAAGCTATCCTCACACTTATCCGACCACTGAAATGGGACATCCTTCCTAGTCAGCATAGTCAAGGGTGCTGCTATGGAAGAAAATCCCTCAACGAACCGTCTGTAGTAACCTGCTAACCCAATAAAACTGTGAACCTCAGTAACAGTAGTAGGTCTAGGCCACTCACAAACCGTTGAAATCTTTCCCGGATCAACCCTAATCCCATCCTTAGACACCACGTGCCCTAGGAGTGCAACTGACTCAAGCCAAAACTCGCACTTTGAGAACTTGGCATAAAGCCGATGATCTCTCAAAGTCTGGAGTATAACCCTCAAGTGTTGCTCATGCTCATCTCTACTACGCGAGTATATTAAGATGTCGTCTATAAAAACGATTACAAATGAGTCCAAATACGGGCCAAGAACCATGTGCATCAAGTTCATAAAGGCTGCGGGGGCATTAGTCAACCCAAAAGACATCACTAGGAACTCATAATGGCCATAACGTGTCCTGAATGCTGTCTTAGGGATGTCCTCCGCCCTAATCCTCAACTGATGGTAGCCGACTCAAATCAATCTCGAAAACACGACTGAACCTGAAAGCTGGTCAAACAAATCATCAATCCTCGGCATCGGATACCTATTCTTCACTGTAACCCTATTGCAGAATGCGATAATCAATACCAGGCGCATCGACCCATTCTTCTTCTTCACGAAGAGAACAGGAGCACCCCACGGTGACACACTAGGTCTAATAAACCCCTTAGCTAACAGATCCTGGAGCTGCTCCTTAAGCTCCCTCAACTCAGCAGGAGCCATACAGTAAGGAGAAATAGAAATAGGCCTAGTGCCCGGCTCTAGCTCAATAGCGAAATCAATATCTCTCTCAGGTGGAAGGCCTGGCAGGTCGGTAGGAAACACATCGAGAAAGTCTCTAACCACAGGAACAGACTCAGGAGAAGTAGGGTTAGCACTAGCATCTCGGACATATGCTAGATAAGCTAAACACCCACGAGAAATCAACTTTCTATCTCGAAGACAAGGGATGATCACAGATGGTGCATGGCTAACCGAACCCTGCCACACAACCAGGGATACACCGGCCACAACTAGGGTAATGGTCTTGGCATAACAATCCAAAACCACACGGTGAGGGGATAACCAGTCCATGCCCAGTATCACATCAAAATCTAGCATATCAAGAATCATCAAATCACCCCAAGTCTCTGAATCACCAATAGATAGCATACAAGATCTCACAATCCGATCCACTACTAAATAATCTCCTACTGGGGTCGAAACAGAAATAGGACCAGATAATGGCTCACTACACAACCCCAAACATGGCACAAAGTAGGCAGATACATATAAACAAGTGGATCCAGGATCAAATAAAGCCATAGCAGACTGATGGCACACAGAAATTGTACCTGTAATCACAGCATCTGAGGCCTCTGCCTATGGTCTCCTAAGGACCGCATAAAACTGACCACGACCTCCACCTACCCGACCGCCATCCCTACAACCTGCTCTGCTGCGTGGAGCACCACCTCTACTCTGACGACCACCCCCTCTAGCTGGGGGCTGAACTACTCGTATAGGCTCGGCCAACTGAACTGTACCCTACTGAGGGCAATCTGTAGCAAAATGACTTATCGCACCACAAGTAAAACAAGCCCCTGATGGCCTACTCAGTCGAGATGAACCAGCAGATCCCGTATGACCACCATGACCTGATGCCTCATAAACTGTACCCCTCGAAGACTTGCCGCTATAGCCCTGATGGCTGCTCTGACCCTGCTCGAACTGGGTACTACCGAAAGTCTGAAGGGAAGCCTGAACCGGTCGACTAAACTGACCCTGGTGCTGCTGTGGCTGATAACTCCGGCTCCACTGGCCAGGACCTCTACCACCATATCTAGAACCACTATAAATACCTTGATGTCGAGGCCTCTTAACTCTGGACCTTTGATCATGTCGCTGTAAGTCCTCCACAGTACTGGCATAGTCTATGATAGCCTGAAATGACCGACCACCGGCAATCAATATCTCAGCTGGCTGCCTGATCTCTGGCCTCAAACCCCATACAAATCTGCGAATCCTATCTACCTCGGTAGGAATGATCATAGCTCTAAACGGTGCTAGCTGATTAAAACGGGTCTCATACTCCGAGATAGTCGTAGACCCCTGTACAAGGTGAGTAAACTGCTCCCTGCGACGCTCCCGATCACTCTGGGGTAGGAACTTGGCCATAAAGGCCTCATAAAACTTAGACCAGGTCAAAGGAGGTGACGACGGTGGTCTACAAGCAACCTGGGCCCTCCACCATAACTTCGCTGGGCCCTCCAACTTATAGGTAGTATAACCAACCCCGTGAGTCTCCAACAAACCCAAATGATGCAACATCTCCTTACAGGTAGTAATAAAGTCATGTGGATCCTGTCCAGAAGTACCAGCAAACCTCGGAGGTTCTAACCTCAAAAACATACACAACGCCTTATGCTCTAACTCTGTCATAACTGGGCGAGGAGCAAGAGGCTGTGCAACAGATGGAACCGGAATGACCTCCGCACGGGGAGCCATAGTAGCAGGCTGCGCTCCTGAGCTCTGTGCACCCAGGGATGCCCCCTGAGCGGATGTCTGCGCTACCTCAGAAGTCCGCTCTCCAATCACACCCAAAAGTTATAATAGTAATCCCCAAATATTTGGAGACTGAGCTGCGGCTGGAGCTGGCACAGAAGTGGGCACTGGAGCTGGTACTGGAGCTGGTGGTACCTGGGCTGCCCCCTGATCCATATGTCCCTCGGGCTCTATCTCCACTCTAGCAGCCCTAGCAGGTGCCACTGCTCGAGGGCGTCCTCGACCCTTAGCTGGAGTGTGAGGCTCATCTTCGCGTGATGCCGATGATCTTGTACGAACCATCTGCGGGAGAATGAAGTAGAACAAATGAGATTTCCAGAAACTTCAAGGGTTCTACGCACGACACAGAAGCAATGAAAGAGTCAAATTTCCTAAAATGCCACTGTAGCCTCCCAAAGATTGAGTATGGACGTCTCCGCCCCGATCCGCAGGACTCTACTAGAAATTGGCTCCTATACCGACGACACCGGTGAACCTAAATCTCTGATACCAAGTTGTCACGACCCAATTTCTCGGTCATGATGGCACCTACAACCCCCGGTAGGTGAACTAATCCCCGTAGCCCAGGACAGTTAGTAATGGGCTACTATCTAACAAATAAGGGAACAAGATGAAGAGAATAGATAACAGGGATATAAATATATACATATGCGGAAACTAAACCAAACCCCACCCCAAGACCTGGTATCATTGTATAGAGCCAAAACTACATACATGGAGTGCAAACGATCCAAAACAATATATACAGATGTCTCTGAATAGTAATAGAGTACATAAAGCAAAAGATAAACTAAAGCTAAGATCCGATCGCCAAGAGCTCACCCTCAGTCTGAAGTAGTCCCCAACAGATTTCCAAGCACGAATCACAATGATCTAACAGCGATGGCCCACGCTAGGATCTGCACCCAAAGATGCAGGGGGGTAGGGTGAGCACCAAATGCGAAGCATAAGGTACCCAGTAGGTATCATAGGCCGACTGGGCACATATAAGATAAAACCGTAGTAACAGACAGAATAGAAGCAAGCAGTCACAGAAATCAACGAAAGGTACACAGGAACTAGCCTAGAGGGAAATCAACAGAACCACATGTGAGGCCAGTAAGCAGAATATACACACCATAGGCACAGGTGGAAGTAAGAAATAACGCACCTGGGGTCCTTGCAATAACAGTGTATACAAAATAAGTTTACGAAATGGACGGTATACCGATAACCTCAAGTGTAAGAAGAAGAGAGAAAGAGTAATGATAGGCATGCGTAGAGACATGAATCAAGCCCAACTAATCATATCAATCTCACACCCAGCAACTAACAGTCTAGCGGTAACCAATTTCATAATTAACCGTAACAGGGAACAATTCTACAAGTAAATAGCAAGAGTCTACCTACAGTCCCCCGGCCGCCCATACAACCGAGGAACACAAACAAGTGAAAATAAACCCTCCGGCATCCCATACTACCGGAGCGTACAATCAACAAACAACAAACAATGGTGGAACCTCAGACAATGAATGATATGATGCATGAAGATCTCAAGTGAAATGGTATCTCTGTATGTACCTCCTCCGGTGCCGATCCGGCCCAGCAGGTAGGTTCCACGGAAGGACACTGCCCGTATACCTCTACTCCACCGTATACCCTTCCTCTGGCACACGCAGCCCGCAGCCCCTGGCCCGGATGGCAAGGTCCAAGGTGGTCCCAGACCCCATACTAAAACTCAGTATTAAACATGTCGTCCGGAAGCAAGTCCGGGTTCAAGATAGAGACCCAGTCTCAAATATGCATGCCCAGACCCTGTACAGGACTAAAGTAGTAGGAAAATATCTCAAAAACCCCTCCAAGGGTGCCCGGGCATGACCGGGTCTAAACAGTAGAAAGTCATCTCAGGTGCTCGGTCCGACCGAGGCTAAAAATCATCTTAAGTAGCAAGAAAACTCAACTAGCACCCCGGCCCTGCCGAGTCTAGCGTTAATCGTAAAACTGGTGATTTAAAACATAATTTTACTTCTTTTTACCCAGGAATATTCACAAGTTAAATCAAACCATTTCCAAATTATTTTCATCAAAAACGAGCCCCCCGGGCCTTGCAAGGTTTAGAAAATGGTGCCAGTAGGCCCGAAGCCCAAACCGTAGTAAAACATGTATAAAACCTCTTTATATGCATGAAAATGGTATGATCAAACACAATAGCTGCCCAACAGCTCACAATCAACCTATCGACCCTGTACAGGCCCACAGCTACTCAGCAAGCATATCCAGCCGAGAAGGATAATTCTATGCCCGGGACTCGCGGACATTCCCAAAATCCTACCTTCTATGTTCCAGAGTCAATAAGGTCTCACAGGACCACAAGGGTAAATAAAATATATCGGCAAGTACTACAAGCAACGGAGGAACAAAAGTAGGCGGACATGAATAAAGCGGTCGAGGTTTGTGGTACCAACCTAATAAACCAACCCAAGGATGCCCATTAATATAATTTTATCCTATATATGTGGAGTCTAGGGAAAATAAATCGTAACCTACCTGTCGTACGAGGACAAGCTCGATGTATTGGATAATTATATGTTTTTGTTTTTGCATTTAAATTTCTATAATCTATAACCATTCTGCTTTTTCCTCGTTTTTGTTCACTATGTTTATTTACTATAAATGCTGGACTAGTGTGTTTGCTGTTACTTTCTTGTATATATTTATTGTCTAATAATTCTTGTATATGCATTTTAAATTCTGTTAGGTCCGTAAAATTATATTTTAAAGGTTTTTGCATTATTATACTATTTTCATCTATTAGTTCAATTTTTATTTTTGTTTTATGTTTTTCCCATCCTTGTAAGGATTATCATTATATAGTAGTTCTAATTTATCTTGGAGTAGTTTTATCTTATTTATAGAAAATATGATTATTTCTATTTTATGGTTGCTTGGTGTTATATTTTCTAGTTTTTGGGTAATTTTCTCACTTCCTTTAATCCATGGTGTTGTTTTTCTTAATTTATTATTTACTCTTTTTGCTCCTACTCTTTGTCCACATGGGGTAGTAAACCACCAATGTGTCTTTGTTATAGTAGGTGGGAATAATTTATCTAAGAATGGCATTCCTAGCAATATATCTTTATTTGTAAATTCATAACTTCTTGGGTTCAGAGAATAATCAGAGTATAGGTGCTGGTAAATCAGTGAACTCTATTCAGAATTCTACTAGCTCAAGTTTGGTTGCTGATCAGGTATAGGTTTTGGGGGCTAAACAAGCTCAATTTTTGAGTGTTGATGTAGTGAAAATTGGGTTGTCAAACCAGGTTCTTGGTCTATCTTCTGATACTGGTCAGGTTCATGGTTATGGTACTGATTTTAGCACTTCTTGCTTAGTTTGTATTGACTTTGATTTTATTAGCTATTAAATGTGTTCAAATGGAGCTAGAATTTGGTCTATAATCTCATTGGCCAAACTTGCTTTAAATTTGAAGCTCTCGACTTCCAACTGTTACTAGTCTTAAAGTATGATATATATCTCTAACTTTTAATTTCATTCTGAATGTGTAGGGAAATGCCGGTGATTGAATTTGAATGGTGGTCACAAGTCAACTCGACCTATTGAAGTGAATGATAAAGAGTTTTTGAACTATTTTGATATATGTTTGAATACCTTTTGTTTCGTGTAGTGGAATTTATCTTTAGTATAGATCTTGACAATATTGCTTTTTAAGCATGTGTTTGTACATTTTGAATAAATTGTTATTTTTGAAGTTTATTGCAAATCTATACATTTGAATATCTATTGAATAATTTGGTGATATATATAAATTGTAGACAATGTTGCCACACTTCAAAAGTGTGGCTATAGGAATGTCAATTGTGTGCATTACATAAGGAAAAGGTTACATTTAATAAGTATTGTTGTAGAAGATGTATAAAAGGCTACACTTTTAAAGCGTGGCCAATAACAAGCTAAGGCCACGCTTTCAAAGTGTAAAATTATCAAATATACCTGTTGCCAATAGGATACTACAAAGCGTAGCCTTTGTAACTCTTAGGCCATGCTTAAGCGTAGATGCTATGGCAACACTTAAAAAGAGTGGTCTAAATTCAATGGTTACGCCGTTTTAGCCAACCCCTAAAAAAACGTGACCTAAAGGCCAAAAGCGTAGCCTTTGATCAAAGGCCACACTTTTTGCTACTTTAGGCAACACTTTACAAGGGTGGACAAAAGACAAAAATGTTGTAGTGTATCTCTTTTAAAACTCAAGGGAATTTGCCATTCAAAACAAGACATTTTAGCTTCTCAAGTCATTGGCATTGACCGTCCAGGTTTGCCTCGAGATTCGCCACACAACTTGTCTCATTCATTCCCCTCAATTGAAATAGAAACTGTATGCTTCAATTTGAGTGCATGATGCCAATCACCACAAGAGAGAATCCCACTCACAATTATTCAATTCTTAACCACGGGATTATAAGAGAACCAAGAAGACTCTAACTCTCTCAAGGAAGTTCAAGTGCATGCGCATCGAACCATAGGCTTTCCCTTCATGTAAATCGCCACTAATGTAGGGTAGCCAAGCTTGGAATCACCAAGGACTTGTGGGTTATAATGTTCGCTATTGAAAAGGTTAGGATATCATTTGGTTCAAGTGACTACACCTCCCTAATGCTCTTTGTTTTCATTTCAAACGCCGCTCACATTTTTCAATCTTTAACTTCACCCTATTTCTCCCTCACACAACCCAATATTTCTCCTTTTTACCTCATGATCATTCACACCTTATATCACCTTCATTTGGTAGCACCTATTTTTTTGATTTTCAATTTGCTCATTGGATTGATCTTTTGGAGCAATTTTCAATTCTTGAATCAAGGTGCTACCTTGCACTTGAAGTGCATTTCTTTTCTTCTCCTCATTTGATCACATGCACCCCCCAAACTTAGGCATTTGCCTATGTTATCTTTTGTCCCCCCCCCAAACTTAGGATTTTAGCCTACATTTCATTTTCAAGCAATTAGGGCGGATAGGTGCCAAGATAGAGGTTTCAAAAAGGTCAAGGTGTTACAAAGGTGTCAAAGAATGGTCACAAGCTCAAAGGGGTTCACTAGGATTTGATGTCATTGGGAGGTCATTTAAGTGAAGTAGCTATCAAAAAGGGCCTAAGGTAATTTCCCAAACTTGGCTACACCTAGAATTTCACCTTGAATCACATTCGGGGCAAGTTCTAGACGACACTTATGCACAAGAATCAAGGTAAAGCCTCACCGCACAAGGCATCATGCCACAAGACTTCATCCATTAGTCCCATAATAAATTGGGGCAAATGACTTTTGACAAGCTATTCCGAGTTCATTACACACTCGTTTGTGAGTCAATCAAGCCAAAGCAATAGTGTGCAAGTCATGAAAGAGAATGTTTTTTCTCAAAAATTCATTTCCCTTCCTCTTTTCCTTTATAAAAAAAATTTACCAAGAAATTTTTTGGTGGCCCCATTTCGAGACAAGAATTTACGGACTCAATTCTAAACTAAACTTGGCATTTTCCCTTAAGAAAGTTGCATTTCAATCTATATTGGGAAACACCAACCCGATTCGACACACAAAAACAAAACAAAAGAAAAAGAAAATAATCAAAACCTTTGCTCCTTGGGAAAGAACCATAGTATTAAGAAAACCCTCAGAGTTTATTTCTACACTACTATGGAAAAGGTGATAAAAGCACCCGCTAACCAAAACTGAACATTGTCCCAAATGATGCAAGCTAGCAGAGAAGGGAAACTCCCTGACTGAGGTGCGAAACGCACTACAGGTGATGCGGCCGCACTTCCATCGCATACGGTTATGGTTGATAATTTTGTTTGCTGCTTGTGCGACACGCACCCAAGATCGTGCAGTCCGCACTAAAAATGCATGATGGGAAAATTTCTGGAGAAAACTGCCAGTTTTCTGGAACATAGTGCGAAATGAATGTGCGACGCGCACAACTTGTCATGCGATCACACACCAATCGCACATAATATGGCCTGAACTGCCAGGTATTCTGTTAAGATCATGCGTTCCAATATGCGATGTGCACCCTCTGTGGTATGATCACACAGAGCCTTGCATTATCTGACCATTATCTAACCATGCTTCCATTCCAACTACAATGCTAACACAAAAAAACATACAAGATAAAACCAAAAAATAAGAAGAAAATACGTAAGGAAAAAGAGCTTGGGTTGCCTCCCAAGAAGCACTTGGTTTAATGTCACGGCTCGACGGAGGTACCTCCAAATCAAGGTTCATCCAAGAAAATGTCTTCTACATACGCAACCTCCCCCGTGATTCCCGAATACTTCTTCATTCTTTGCCCAATGACCTTGAAAGTCAAGCCATCCTCACTCTCCAATTCCATAGCTCCATTGGCAAAAAGTTGAAGCACTTTGAAATGACCCGACCATTTGGATCTTAGTTTGCCCAGAAAGAGCCGAAGCCTCGAATTGAACAAGAGTACCCAATCTCCCGGGTGGAACTCTCATCTTACGATTTGTTGGTCATGATAGTGTTTCATCCGAGCCTTGTAGACAGAGGCACTTTCGTACGCCCGCATCTGAAACTCATCCATTTCATTTATATCTTCAACCCTAGCATTAGCAGCTCTCTCCCAATTTAGGTTCAGCTCTTCAAGGCCCACATAGCCTTGTGTTCCAATTCGATTGGGAGATGGCAAGCTTTGCCAAAAACTAGTTGATAGAAGGACATTCCAATAAGGGTCTTATATGCTGTCCTGTATGCCCATAGCGCATCATCTAACTTGCATGACCAATCCGTTTGGTGAACATTCACCGACTTGGAAAGGATGGATTTAATTTCCCGGTTGGACACCTCAACTTGCCCTCTCGTTTGTGGATGATAAGGAGTGGCCACTTTGTGTTTGACACCATATTTTTCAAGTAGTGCACCGAATAATTTGTTGCAAAAGTGCAATCCACCATTTCTAATAATGGCACGAGGTGTGCTGAATCTAGCAAAGATGTGCTTCTTAAGAAACACAGTCACACTTCTCCCCTCGTTATTTGGTAAGGCCACCGCTTCGACCCATTTGGACACGTAGTCCACGACCACTAAGATGTAGGTGTTCCCATGTGAGCTCGTGAAGGGTCCCATAAAATCGATACCTTATACATCAAATAATTCTACCTATAGAATGAGGGTTAGTGGTAATTCGTGGTGGCGAGATATGCCTCCACCGGGCTGACACCTTTCACACTCTTTTACCACATCATGAGTATCATGGAATAACGTAGGCCAATAAACTCGCTTTGTAATACCTTAGAAGCCGTGTGCATGCCCCCATGGTGTCCTCCAAAAGGGGATGAATGGCATGCTCTAAGGATTGGTAACATTTTAATTTCAGGAACACACCTCCTTATCATTCCATCGGCATAAATCTGGAACAAGTAGGGCTCATCCCAATAATATTTTTGAACGTCATGAAGAAATTTATTTTCTGATTAAAGCTTAATCCCTCTGGGAGTAGATCACTTGCTAAGTAATTAGAAAAATCAGCAAACCAAGGTATCAAGTCATGAGATGCAGCCAAAATTCGCTCATCCGGGAATGAGTCATTAATTTCAAGTTCCCCCACCGGTCTTCCTTCTTCTTCCAAACGGGATAGGTGGTCAGCCACTTGATTTTCAGATCCTCTTCGATCCTTTACTTCAAAATAAAACTCTTGAAGAAGAAACACCCAGCATATTAATCTTAGTTTCACATCCTTTTTAGCCATCAAGTACCTTATGGCCTTGTGATCAGTATGCACCACCACCTTAGTGCCCAATAGATATGCTTGAAACTTCTCTAAAGCAAACACTACGGCCAACAATTCATATTCTGTAACCGTGTAATTTGTTTGTGCCGCATTCAATGTTTTTCTTGCATAGTATATCGGGTGAAAAAGCTTCTCCCTTCGTTGACCAAGCACTGCCCCTAAAGCTATGCCACTATGGTCACACATGAGCTCAAAAGGCTTTGACCAATCTGACACAATGATAACTGGGGTGGAGGTGAGCTTTTCTTTTAAGGTGAGGAAAGTCGTCATGCATTTATCATCAAAGTAGGATTTTGCCTCCTTTTCTAAAAGCTTACACAGAGGATGAGCTACCTTTGAGAAGTCCTTGATGAATCGCTGATAAAATCCGGCGTGCCCGAGGAAACTCTGGATTCCTTTCATAGTTCTTGGAGGGGTTAGTTTCAATACAACCTCAATCTTTGCTTGATCAACCTCCAGCCCTTTTTCGGAGATCTTGTGCCCCAAAACTATCCCTTCTTTTACCATGAAGTGACACTTTTCTCAATTCAATACCAAATTCATTTCCTCACACCTTTTAAGTACTTACTCTAGGTGCTCCAAACAATCATTCAACTCATCCCCCACTATCAAAAAGTCATCCATGAAGATCTCCATTGTATCCTCCACCATGTCCGAGAATATCGACATCATACACCTTTGGAAGGTGGTCGGAGCGTTGCAAAGTCCAAAGGGCATTATTTTGAACGCAAAGGTGCCGTACGGGCATGTGAAAGTGGTCTTTTCCTGATCCTCAGGGGAAATTGAAATTTGTTTGTTCCCAGAATAGCCATCTAGAAAACAATAGAAGCCATGGCCCGCCAACTGATATAACATTTGATCCATGAATGGGAGAGGGAAGTGGTCCTTTTTTGACCAAGAATTCAACTTTCAATAGTCGATGCACACTCTCCAACTGGTCATGGTTTGAGGGCAATCATCTACTCTTTCTCGTTTGGCACCACTGTAATTCCTTCTTTTTTTGGAACACACTGTACTGGGCTAACCCACGTGCTATCCGAGATGGGGAAGACTACTCACGCATCCAACCACTTGATGATTTCTTTCTTCACCACCTCTTGCATGGGTGGGTTGAGTCTTCGCTGGTGTTCAATGGAAGGGATAATTTCCGCTTGGAGGTTTATTTTATGAGTGCATATTCCCATAGGTATACCTTTGATATCTGCAATGGTCCACCCTATAGCTCTGAGATACTTCTTCAACACTTGAAGCAAGGATTCCACTTGTGTGTCTCTTAACTTGTTGGAAATAATGACTGGCAAGGTCTCGTTGGCACCCAAGTATGCGTACCTCAAATGGGAGTGCAATGGTTTGAGCTCCAAGCTAGGAGGTTCAATGATGGATGGTTTTGATGATGGGGTTTCCCTGTTTTCAGATTGAGATCAAGTTTCTTTAGGGTATAAGAGTAGGATCCCATGCCCACTAATGCACAACAAACTTCATTGAATTCCTTCACACCCTCACCATCATGATTCAATAGCACTGCTTCTAAGACTTCATCAACGAATCCCTCTGTCATGTACAAATCGACACTTTCCTTGATTTTTTCAATTGTGAAAGTCATTTGGATATCACTTGGTTGCCTCATTGATCTACTCACATCGAATGTGACTTCCTTATCATGCAATGCAAACTTCAATTCACCCGAGTTCATTTTACTCAAGGTGTGCCCTATTTTTAGAATAGGATGCCCCAAGATGATGGGTATCTCAAAACTCCCCCTACAATCGATTATCACGAAATCTGCTGGATACACCACTCGCCCCACCTTGATTAAAATGTTGCAACTGATTCCCTCGGTTTTTTTTATTAATTGGTATGTCATGCCAAGCTCCAAGCATGTGCTAGTGGGCTTCCCCAACTCCATTCACTTGAAAGTGGCCAACGACATCAAGTTGAGGGAATGGAGGTGGACAAGTAGGGAGTGGTTTAAGAATTTTAGCCTCCTTGCTCTCACTTTGACAAACCTTGGGCACCCCATACCCTTGAGTTGGCATTTTCTGAGGTATGCTTATCGTTGGCATTTCATCCTCTTCATTCTCGGCTTGCCTAGATTGGAGTTGTGAATTCAGCCAATGCATTCTATCTTCATGACGTTCAATGGCCACGGAATGCGCTTGAACAATTTGGGCGAGACCCCCAAGCTTATGGCTCAATTCCTCGACGATTCCATGGGTTGCCCCAACTTTATTTAGAACTTCCATAACCATACTCTTCATCTTAGAGTCTTCATGTTGTTTGTTCCGACCTTGATTCCCATGATCGCGCATACCCAAGCTTTGAGGGATAGCATGGAAACCCACCTCGTGGTCTGCAATAGAAGCCTCATCACTATCTTCACTGAAGTCACACCATCCTCTACAATCCTCATAACCCCAATAGCATGAATGGCATTAATTGTTTCTAGCCACTCATTCGAAATGATCTTTACCATGAATTCAAGGAGAGTGGAGGTAATTGATAGCTCTCTACTCCTTCGAGCTTCGTTTTCTAACCAATCCTCAATCTTGTTAGCAGAGGTAGCACCCATTGCTCCCCCGGCCCTCAAAAATCCAACTCAAGGTCCGGCAAGGTATCAAGGTCAAGAACAAATGGCTCGAATGAGAAGTATTTGTCTTTATATTCGAATAACGCGTGCCTACAAATTCACCACCAACAATAAAAAAAAGTAAAAGAAAACAAATACTCTCAAGTTGACTTCACAACAACAATCAAAAACTAGCTAATACTCAAGTCCCCGACAACAACACCATTTTTGATAAATGCTCAAATCGTGGCTCTCAAATTAGGAGGTCACGGCGATCGCGTATTCAAAACAAAATGTATAAGCCCAATGGATGTCGGGGTCATACCCAAGGGACCTGATTTAGCTCATTAGAGATTGTGCTAAGCAATTTCAAAGTGAGAGTAGTTGTTCAACAAAACAAAACAATAAAATTGGGGAATCAGGAAAGTTGTCACTACTAACTCAATTCAAATAAAAACTATAAAATTGATATGGGTGTACCAATAAGAACTAGATGACTAGGGGTGCATTTGTGATTGGGAAATTGCTATAGGATAGGTTAGTCACTAATTTACTTAAATTCTTACCTATTGACATAGGTAGAGCTGGTCATAAGTGTGGAATGCTATCTCTCGATCAACATCCACATATCCGATGATTTCTGTTAGAACATCATTCAGTGTGCTAAATAACTAACCAATATTTTCTTGGGGAGGTCGTCCTATCTCTAGCTCGGACCATTAAATGGGAGATTCTGCGATTGGAGCTATGTCTAGCCTCATATCTAAGTGGATTCCCAAGTATCCACTAGCAATTTCACATTCACAACTACAAAATTCTCTCTCGAGCAATATTATAGCCAAGTAAGGTAAATTCATGTTTGCAACCACAAATTATTATATTAAAACATGGTGAAATTACTAGACCCATATCAGATAAGCAATTATAAAAGAAAATTAGCAACACCCATAACCCTTTGCTAAGCACCCATAATCGATACACCCCTAGATAAGAGAAATTAGCCACTCATAGAAGGGGGAGAAGATATACCAGCTGGGTAAATTAAATTCCCATCCATTATAGTTGATTCTCAAGTTCTAGAGTAAAATTAGGTACACAATTTGTTAACCAAAAGATTGGATTGAAAACCCTCTCTCAATGGAGATGGAGAAAAGTGTTTACAAGCCAAAAATATCTCCAAGTTCTCTATTGTAATTCTCTGCTAAAAATTGTATATACAAAACAAGCCTAAAATTGGATTTTATATTTTCCCAAATCGTCACATAAATATAGGACAAAATTTCCCTTCGGGTGGTTTACGACGCAGCATGTGGTTCGCACATTGCAGTGTGCGCATCACACACCTTCTTTAGGTTGACCAGTGACTTCAGCCGCTTAAGTAGGCTTTGTGCGAAGGTGGTGCTTTTCACACCACGAGATGTGCGCATCGCATGGTGACCGCACTCCTTAATAGAATCTTCAGTCATCTTTGCAGCTTCATGCAGAGAAGATACGAACCGCACCTCGGCTTGTGCGTGTCGCTCAACCACCGCACCTCTTGGCAGATTCTCCATCTTTTCTGAACTCTTCATACTTAGCTCCTTTTTGGCTCTTTTTGGGTCCATATCCTTGTTTTTCCTCTTCTATCCAAAGTACCTGCATAGACTTCAATAAAGGCCATAAGAACCTCAAAATCAATTCAAAAGATAGCAATTATTCATGGATATAGGTTCAATAAGTTTGTAGATTACCGACTTATCAGACACCAGGTCAGAGATTGGATATCTTGTACTTTTGGTCTTTCCTTTCTTTCTGTAGGGCCCATGTCTATATATTTTGTACCTATTATATATGTATGTATGTATGTATATACAGTGGCCTATTCATCTATTTTTGCTTCTTTATCTATTTGTGTAGCTATTACTTTTGGTATATGCCTTGGGTTTTGGCTTACTTACTAGAGGGTTATAGTAGGTGCCATCATGGCCCAATTTTGGGTTGTGACAATTTTTTGAGCTATGCATGTTTCAGAAACTGAGGTTTTGAGTTTGCTTCTTATTAGCTTAGAGATGTTATTTCTACGTGGTATGATATGTGGGTAGACTCTCGAGGAGAAAATGCACCTCCATCTTCATGGGAGGAATTTGTACTTTCTTGCCTATAGAGATTGGGAAGGCAAAGGCATTAGAGTTTGATAGGCTTTGACAGAATACCATGAGTGTGCGAGAGTATAGTCTTAAGTTTTTTCAATTAGCCAGGGATTCCCTAGGGATGGTTTCTACTATACAGGCAAAGGAACGTGAGTTAAGGAGTAGATTATATGAAGAAAGAGACCCATATTAATGGGAAATTGTGATGACCTCAAGGGTGTTAGCAGGAGATTAGGCCCACAGTCTCAAGGCAATATGGTCCAAGGGAATCCATTGCAATATTTTTGCCGTCAGTGTGAGAATCATCACTATAGTGTATGCTCAGAGGGCACCAATATGTCTTATAGGTGTGAAGGTTCTAGTCACCCTAAGAGGGAGTGCCTAGAGAGTAGTCATAGTATAGGTGGTTTCAAGTTGTTCTTTGATATAAGGGAATTAGGGAACTCACAGCTAGTTGTCCGTTCTTTTATTAGTATACTACTTCAGAATATATGTCTCAACTATGAAAAGAGCAGTCATTCCATTTAGGTATCGAGTTTCATGGCACTGGGTCCCCAGCCTTAGATCAGTATGTGTTTAGGGTCATGCCAATATTTGCATTATAATAGGTGTGAAAAGGGACACCCAAGGGTGTTTCGCAAGGATCTCGACGTGTGTTATTAGTTCATCAAAGCCATAGGCAGAGAGAGTGTTTTGTATCTTCAGTAGAGTATGCTAAAGTCAGGGTTAATGGTGTATCTCAGCTCACCAGTTTAACAACAACCATGACAACACTAGGTAGAAAAGTATCAGGGTTTAGAGCAAGACCATTTCAATTTTTTGTTTCAAGTGATCAGTAGGGTTCAGATTCTCCACTTGACACCATTACAGTGATTCGAGAGTTTTATAATCCTATGGTTTTGTTACCTTGCTTTTTGGTTTGGGGAAAATATGTAAGTGAAGTCTTCCAATATTGTGCCTTTAGAGGGTGTAAGATATAAGAGGCTTGACCTATGAAGTAGTTTTTGTGGCTAATATTGATCAGCAAGGGTAAAGGTTATTATCAGATAAAATGATCGCATCCCACAGCTCTAAAGCAATGAGAAGAAAGGAAATCTATCAAAAATTGGATGATTATCGGCATGAACTGAGATGGAAGATAAAGGGCATGAGGATATTTACAATTAGGGGTTGGAGCTCTTATGTTTCTTTTCTTGATTTGTAGGATGAAATGTAAAGGACTTTGCACGGATTTGGAGCATAAGAATAATGATGGAGCATTGAAGTCTAAGTAGGAGCTAAGTATAATAATCCAAAGCATTTCCATGGAAAGTAGATCAAGACGGAAGCTTAACAGAGGTGAAACAATGAAAAAAGGCAAAAAATGCACTATGAAAAGGCCTTGGGCGCCGCCCCAGGTGCCCGTAGTGCAAGGGACCAGAGAAAACTCCAAGGCTGACAAAATAAACTATGGACACACCCTAGGCGCCACCCCATGCATCCCCATAGTGCAAACTCAGGCAGTTTTTACCCAATTCATTTCTAAAAAGGAAAGGCGACCCAAAACTGACCCGGAACCCCCCAAAACCCTATAAATACTACTGGTCTTTAAAATTTAAAGGAGAACTACCTTAGAATAGAGGTAGGATGAGTAGAAGGATATAGGAGGCATGAAATTTAGGAGAACTCTTGACCTAGAGAGAGCTTGGAGTCATCGTGGAGGCCGGAGAACATCGGTTTTATCCCTTTTTCTCCATTATATATATTCTTACTTTCTTGATTAGATAATTTGTAGTAATTCCTCCATGTATATTTTGTGGTAGACTTCTCATCTGGGATTATTTTTGGTTTATGATTATTGTTATATGAACTTGATTCAATTTGTTAAGATATTTATCATCGTGCTACGAATCATTTGGTTTCTTACTTTCTCTTGCTCTTAATTATTTGTTTTCTTGATAAATATTAGAATACTATCTATGCTTCATGGACTGAACTAGGAATAGAGAATTTACATATGCAATAAGAGAAGGTAGAGCTTGGTCACAAATTCCTACTAGAGAAGGGAATAATTCACTAACGTGGATAGGAATATACCTGTTAGCCTTGCTTAATTGATACGAAAGATTAATCACATGCACTTCACTATCGACCAATGACCATATGAATACAGGACATAGGAATCGTCAAGTAGGCATAGAAGAAGTTTGAAAAGATGTTGAACATCGCAAATATCAACCTGCAACTAGTAACCCAGTTGATAATCAGAATCAGTTCAAGTGATTACTCAACAAGATTGATAGAAAATTCATAGCACTAGATTGATTTCATCTTATTGATTTTGTAAGAATCCTCTCTTCGTTTGGTCAATTGTTCATTAGTTAGCCTATCTCTATCCTTAGTTCAGTTAATCTATCAATAAATCACTAGTTTTTATCCCTTGAATAGATAATTAACATTAGTTTAATTCAGTAAATAATTAATTGATAAGTCTCTGTGGATACGATATCTGGACATACAATCTTATATTACTTGTACGGTCACATACACTTACGTGTGCATTAGATGCAAAAAAAAAATTCACCATTGCTGGGGACGTAGAAATTCACTTTTTATCTATATTAAACTTTTTCTTTTTATCTAATTAAGTTTTATTTTTTATGTTTGCTTTTCTTATTGTTTTATATACAAATTCAATATTATTTTTATATATATACACATTATGCTGCCCTTCTTAACCTGGTATCTTAGAATAGAAATTGATTGAAGGATAGGTACTCCTATGTTGATATTTCTTATATGTATTGTGGAGGACCACACTTGGATATAAATTATCATAATTTTCTCGGCAGAGGGTTGTGTGCACCTTTCTAATCCTTTGAGGGGAATTTTTGTAGTATATGTGGTTATTTGAATGGTCGTTGGAATGATTGTCCTTACTCTTATTCCCTATCCCTGAGCCCCTAGTATGATTTTTTTGTTGTTTATGATGTTGATAGGGATATTGAAATAGAGGATGTAGAACTTCATGCTCTATAATGACCCTCCTGATCATTTTTCTATTTTTTGGTCTTTTTCGGTGTTTCGAGCTTTCCCTTAGTGGCTACAGGTTATTTATGACTTGCCGGGATTGACGATTCGATGCCTGGGCCATTCGTTAGGTTGTTATGACCATTTCCCTATTTTAGAACTTGAACTTAAAAAATCTTTGACTTTGGTCAACTTTATTGGTAAACATGCTCAAAATTGAATTCTGACAGTTCCATTGGCTCCGGAATAGAGATTTTGGTCTAGTAGGACCATTGGTCTGGGTCTGAGCAATTTCAGTTTGGTTTTGTGTTGCTTTCTGTGTTTTCAATCCAGTTTGGTTGGTAGGGTTGACTTTGGTCAACATTCGAAGAAGACGGCCTCAGATGGAAATTCCGTCAGCGCTGTTAGCTCTGGAATGTAGACTTCGGGCTAGGGGGACTTTTGATTCGGGTCCTGAGGGTTCCAGACTCATTTTTGTCCCTTGGGTTTTATTTTGGTTAAGTTGGCCAAAAATTGGTTCTTGGGTGTGGGGCCTACTTTTTGTTAAAACGGTCTCTGTTGGAGTTTTTGTTGATTTAATTGAGTCCATAATGCCATTTTTTATTGAGTTTCATAGTTCATTTGTATCCGCAGGACCCCGGATGAATCCCGAGGGTCCATCTAGTGTATTTTAAGCCTAAAATTTTTTGTTGGTATTGTTGTTGCTGTTGGGTCCAAAATTGCGGACTTTCACCGTATTTGCAGAATTTTTTTTGCTTTTGCGGGGATCGCAATTGTGATGAAAGCTTCACAATTTCAGGGACACGGAGGAAGAGTGACCTCCACAATTATGGAGGTTTTTCCGCTTTTGCGACGTCCACAATTGGGGGCAATTATCCATTTTTGCGGAAAAGCTGTTGTTTATTACTTCTTGAAATTTGTTTTTCCAGCCTTATGTGCCCATCTTTCAAACTCTTAAACACCCAAATTCTCTCTGCAAATTACCCCAAATAGTTCCTAGACTTGCGGAAATCGATTGTTCTTCGTGAATTCGTATTCCCTCGATAATTAGTAAGTTCTCCTTCCCCAAAACTCTCTTCTTCTCCTTTTATGAAAACTCCCTTATTGATTAATTCTTGGGGAATCGGATAATCCTTGTATATTTTGTTCTTGAGCTTGCATGTTCGTGAGTTCATGGAACTCACTCCCTTGGCATAATTCTCTCCCTACTAGGTAAGTTTCCGCCCTTGGAAATTGTTGTTCCTCCATTATTGTTCTCTTGAATTAGTAGCACTTCGGGGATGTTTTAGGCCTCGAAATGAGCTCCGTTCGCACTTAAATTTTGAGCATGGGTTCCTTAATCCACCGCAACCATAATTGTGAATTTTATTTTTTGTTTCGTTGTGCGAGCCTCGAGGGTCATTTTCCAACCCAATTTCTGGCCCAATTTTTTGTATATCAATATGGGTGTCATTCTTCTCATCTTAACACCTAGTTTATGTTTGTGATAACGTGGCAGCTTTCCGAGTCTTTTAGGATGGGGAAGGCACACGAGTGATAGTTCGTGTTTGCAGTTTGTCCCTGAGGTAGGTTACGATTTACTTTCTAGATTGAGTTTAGTTAGATTTTATATACCATATGTTACTAGAATTATAGGTTGGACTTTAGGTGGTATTAGGCTTAAATCTGGTGATTTATATTATTACGGCCTTTTCGGATCATAGATTAGAATTTACTCATGCTATCCTTAGTTTAGGAGCCCGTAGTATTGTTATGCCTAGCGTAGAATCCTGAATATGTTTTTAGGAGATTTTATAGTTATAGTAGATGCTCGTAGTGGTCTCCATATTATTTTATGCTATTCTCGCTTTAATTGTTAGTTGTGTGTAATTGTGGGACAGAGGCCATAGCTGGGATTTGGATGAAGTTTCCAGGTCAGTTCTCTTGTTTTGGAGGGTATTTTGCCCTGTTTTTCCTTGTGAGTTGCTACTTCCTTTTATTATGGATACTTCATGCTCATACTGCATTGCATATTATCGATATAGAAAAGGTAGGTTTTCGAGGTTTTTGGATTTAAAACTAGAGATTTACTATGGATACTGTGGTTCTTGAATGTTTTAAAGAGTTATACTGGGTTTACAACTGATTTTGGAAAGGAAAGAAAAAGTACTACTTTTATACCGGTCCAAGGGATATACCCAGACCTTTTCTCCTCTATTTTCAAGTATGCATACTCATAGTTCGATGCGGTATTCTGGACACCTGATGCGTTATTCCGGGCCTTATTTTCATACATATATATGCTTATAGTCCGATGCGATATTCCGAACCCCCGATGTGTTTTTCTGGGTTTTTACTTCCTATATACACACATACATATATAGGCATAGTCCGATGCGGTATTTTGGGCACTCGATGCAATATTTTAGGTTTTTACTATTATGCATTCATACATTACATCATATCTCATAGCATTGCATCGACTTGGGTGAACTTGGACTGTCGGTTGCTTGCTTTGATTTTATTATTATTACCCTCTTGTTGGTTAGGATATTTTTGTTTTTAGTTTTATAACTAGATTTAGGTGGACCCTTGTATTTTGTGTACTTTCCTATAACTTAGTTTATATATTGTATTTCTGTGCTCGGTTGTCCTATGATGCCTAGTGGGTACCCATTGTCTTGGTACTCATACTACACTCTGCATCTTTTTCTGATGCAGCACCTAGTACGAGCCACCCTCATTGACCCTCCTGTCGTTCGAGGCCTGTTGCAGTTTGGATTGTGGTGAGCTCCTGGTGCTTTTGGAGACTTTACATGCTTTCCATCTTATATATTCTGTCTATATTTTTGTATTTTAGATAGACAAAGTCTATCGTATAGCTACTCCTTGCTTAGTAGCTCTTGTACTAGTGACACCAGGACCGAGTAGGTTCTCATGTTGTTTTGTTTATTTTGGTCACTTTAGGGCCATATTTTGTATATTTTTTTACGTTGGTATGTATATATGCTATTGGCCCTGTCTTTTCATTTATATCTTCCACTTTTCCTTAGTTTAATTATTATTATTGTCTTCTGCATCATTGGATTTTGGCTTGTCTACTGGGGTGGGGGTTATGTAGACGCCATCATCGCCCAGTTTTGGGTCGTGACAGAATGGTGTCAGAGCTCTAAGTTCACCGGTCTCACTAGTAAGAGAGCAAAGTGTCTAGTAGAGTCTCATGGATCGGTACTATGACTTCCGCATCCAATCTGTGAGAGGCTATAGGACATTGCTAGGAAATATATCATATTGTTTGATTCCTTATCGTGTGTTTTTGACTTGATCAACTTATGAATATCTTTGTTTCACTATATCTCAGATGGTTCGGACGAGATCTGCAGTGGGTGAGGACGAGGCCCTTACGCCTACAGTTAGAGCCTCAACTAGGGGATGGGGTAGAGTTCGACCCAGAGGTTTAGGTAGGGCACGACCTGCAGCCCCAGCTCAGGCCCAGGCTAGACTACTGTCACTAGAGCCTGAGGTTAGAGTGGATGAGGTACAATATGAGCGGGAGCATGTAGGGCCAGCCCAGCATCCGACAGGTTTTGTAGCTACTCCAGTGTTGCAGGACACCTTTGTCTGATTGTTGGGTTTCCTCGAGGGTATGAATCCACCTGCAGCTTTGCCAGCCACTCTGATTGTTTCTCAGGTTAGAGATAAGGGTAAGACTTCAGCTCAGGCGGCATCACAGGGTTCAGGAGCATAACCTACAGCTGCGGCTTCCAGATTAGAGGTATTACCGGTTCCAATATTTTCTCCACCTTTTCCAGCCGTGCCAGTTATGTCTTCTGAGGAGTATAAGATGCTGGGAAGGTTCTTGAGATTGGGTCCTCCGAGGTTTTCAGGTGCTTCTAGGGAGGATACACATGAGTTTCTGACTTACTGCCAGGAGAGGTTACATAATTTGGGATTAATTGAGTCATATGGAGTAGATTACATTGCGTTTCAGCTGGATGGTCTGGAAAAATAGTGGTGGATGTCATATGTTGCTTGCAGACCAGTCGGGTCACCTCCGCTTACTTGGGCCCAGTTCTCCATAACTTTTCTGGAGTAGTATGTACCGCATAGCATGAGAGAGCGGTTGATGGATTAGTTCTCTGGGTTGGAGAAAGGCTCCATGACTGTGACTGAGTATGAGGTCCGCTTCCACCAGTTGTCCAGACATGCCACTATGATTCTGCCCACCGAGCATGAGAGAGTACGCCAATTTGTTAGAGGTTTGACCTTGAATCTTTTCTTTGCCACAGAGGGTATGGTAGCATCGGGTCAGTCTTTTCTGAAGGTAGTTGATCATGCCCCCACTATAGAGGGCATACTTTGTGAGGCCCAAGGAGGCAGCGATAAGAGGCCTCGCCATCAGGGCAATTTTAGCGGTTTACAGGCCCGTGGTATAGGCTACTATGGTAGAGTTCAGCACCAGTAGCGCTTCCAGCTGAGCTGGCCTGTTCAGGCGGCTATACAGACTTCTGATGGTCAGAGTAGCCAGAGTATTGTTCCTGCTCCATGAGGTGGTCATTCAAGGTCCACAAGTCATGGTGGTTGTTCTGATTCAATCGGGTCTTTATAGCGGAGTACATTTGGTCGGGGTTGCTATGAGTGTGGAAAGATAGGCCACTTTTCTAGAGAGGGCCCATCGATACAACACCCTAGGCATCAGGATCAATCAGTTCAGTCCCCTAAGGCTCCAGCACCACCAGCTAGAGGTGGTTCACAGGGTTGTAGGGGTGGTCCCAGAGTACTAGAGATGGTCCTCAGTCTGGTAGGTTAGGTGGTTGTGGCTGTCGGGGTCACATGTATGCCATTCTAGGACGGACAGAGGCCGAGGCTTTAGATGCTGTGATCACAGGTATGATCTCCATTTGCCATCAATCTACTTTTGCTTTGTTTGATCCAGTGTCTACATTCTCATATGTATCTGCTTATTATGCTACCCTTTTGGAGTCTTCTTGTGAGTCCTTGCCTGCGCCCTTGTGTCTATCTACCTAAGTAGGTGATTCTTTAGTAGTGGATCAGGTGTATCGGGCTTGTATGGTGACTATCATGAGGTATGACATGTGGGTAGACTTGGTTATTCTCAATATGGTTGATTTTGATGTTATCTTCAGCATGGATTGGCTGTCTCCTTATCATGCGGTCTTGGATTTCTTCCACCAGGACTATTACTCTTCGGATGCCTGGTATCCGTCCTATCATATGGAAGGGTACCAATAGCTACATATGGAGGGGTGTTATATCCTTTCTGAGCTCCCAGCGGTTGGTTGGAAAGGGGTGCTTAGCTTATCTTGCCTACGTCCGTGATACTAGTGCCGCCACACCTCTTCTTGAGTCAGTTCCTGTGGTTTGCAAGTATTCAGATGTGTTTCCTTCTGATCTTCTGGGCCTTCTTCCTGATCGTGACATTGATTTTGGTATCGATGTTGAGCTGGGCACCAAGCCCATTTCTATTTCGCCATATCATATGGCACCTGTTGAGTTGAGGGAGCTTAAGGGTCAGCTCCAGGATCTGTTGAGTAGAGGGTTCATCAGGCTTAGTGTGTCTCTATGGGGTGCTCTGGTTCTGTTTGTGAAGAAGAAGGATGGGTCTATGCATATGTGTATTGACTATAGGCAGTTAAATAAGGTGACAGTTAAGAACAAATATCCTATACCGCGTATGGATGATTTGTTTGACTAGATATAGGGTGCGGCAGTGTTCTCTAAGATAGATTTGTGGTACGGTTATCAGCAGTTGAGGATTAGGGCTGAGGACATTCCAAAGACTATATTTAGGACTCGATACGACTATTATGAGTTCCTAGTCATATCTTTTGGGTTGACTAATGCCCCAGCAACATTTATGGATTTGATGAACCGTGTGTTTAGTGCCTACTTGGACTCGTTTGTGGTTGTGTTCATCGACAACATTCTAATTTATTTGAGGAGTAGAGAGGAGCATGAGCAGCATCTTAGAGTTGTACTTTAGACCTTGCGACACGACCAGTTGTATGCCAAATTCACTAAGTGTGAGTTTTGGCTTGAGTTTGTGTCATTCTTGGGGCATGTGGTGTCCAAGGATGGGATTATGGTAGATCCGACAAAGATTGCAGCAGTTCGTGATTGAGCTAGGCCTACTTCTCCTAATGAGGTTCGCAGTATTGTCAGGTTGGCAGGTTATTACAAACGGTTTATGGACGGATTTTCTTCGATAGAATCTTCATTGACTTGATTGACCTAAATGTTCCCTTCCAGTGGTCAGATGAGTGTGATGGGAGCTTTCTGAAGCTCAAGGCCTTGTTTGTAATACCCTAGAACTTCCACGCCCAGACTAAGCTCAGAAAACCAGTAGAAAATAAAAATTTTAGGAAAATTCAAGTTTCTAGGAACCACAAATCAATACCACGGACCGTAGTTTGGAACCACGGTCCGTCGTCTTAAAACATAATTTCAAATCCAGTATACCCCCATTCAAGTTTCAGGAACCACGAGTCAGACCACGGACCATAGTTTGGAACCACGATCCATCCTTTCACTCCTGGTTTCCCTTAATCAGAGGACAATCAGTTTAGGGTGCAGGGACCACGAGTCAGACCACGGGCCGTAGTCCAGGACCACGGATCGTCCTGTTAACTCATGGAACCAGAACCTCAGAGACCCTTAGCCCTTGTCCCAGGAATCACGGGTCACATGACGAACCATCTTCCTGGAGTACGGTCCATTCTGTTGAGTCGTAATTCCTGAGACCAGAGAACCCCTAAAACTCCTAGGTAGGACCACGACTCAGTTGACGGTCTATCGTCTAGGAGTACGGCCCGTCATTTCGTGTCGTGATCCCTGAGTCGCAGTTTTGGCACTTTTTCTTTTAAATTTCCCAGGGGTATTCCAAACTTTTCCTACCCCTTTTAAAGCTTAAGGTACGATGTTTTGACTAATCTAAGTCTAGTTAATTAGTCACAAACTACCTAAAACATCTATTCTCCTAAATTTTCCAACCTTAGAAAGAATATAAGAGAAAGAGGCGACAATTTTCTCCCAAGAACGAGCAAAGGTCTTCATCAAGTTCAACCCAAAAAATCCTAGGATTTCTTCGTAGATTTCTTCACCAGGTATATGGGATTTCACTAGTGGGTTCCTTTCACCCATTAGGTCCCTAGATTCCAGTCAGTCTTCAGTTTTCTCCATGAATTTGTTTAGACCTAGTGTTCCAAAATCTTAGGGATTTATTGAAAATTCAGTTCCTACAACCTCTATGGT
This sequence comes from Jaltomata sinuosa, assembly GCA_003996215.1. NCBI lineage: Eukaryota > Viridiplantae > Streptophyta > Magnoliopsida > Solanales > Solanaceae > Jaltomata > Jaltomata sinuosa. Next base: position 27,448 of record QJPP01004085.1, read on the forward strand.
ATTGACTACATGTTTCTTGGAGAATTAGTATAGTTCTATGTACAATGTTCCGAAACCCTAGTTTGTATACTTACAATACTTTATGAATTAAGCTTACTAGGCATATTAGTTATATGCTCATGCATCAGAATTAGAATGCCATATCCCTCGGTATATTTATATTGCATTCTCAGTTGATTTCCAGTATTTTGAGCTATCCATAATTTCAGTACATTGTTGCTTATATTCAGTTGGGAGTAGACTTAGTACCGAGCGGATGAGGGGATGAAGGTTTAGCTATCAGTTTAGGCTAAGACCTTTAGTAGCAGTCCCTAAGTCCCAGAACTACAGCGCCACCGTAGGTTTAGAGGAGTCAGCTGTCAGACTAGGTTGTACTTCCTTATACCTTATGGACATCAGTAGTGGATCCACCTCAGACTTGTTTGTACCCTTGGCAAGGTATGAACACCCTTCCATCCAGGGTTACAGGTTGGACCCATAGTTAGCTCAGCTTGGGGTATGTCGGTTAATAGTATCTCACATAGTTAGATTCATGTGTGTTGACCATGTATTCAGTATATATTTATATATTTCAGATATCAGCTCAGCATGTTATATCTTCATGATTTGTACTTGGTCATCACATCTAGTTTAGCTTTCAGTTATGTTCCAGTATATCTTTTTCTATGCTTAGTTATTATGTTGTTCATCTTAGCCTATACCTCGCATGCTCAATACATTCAAAGTACTGACGCATACCTTTGTGCTACATCATTTTATGATGTAGGATCAAGCGCTCAGCATCAAGACCACTCTTAGTTCAACTTCCAGTACATACTCAAATGTTCAATAGTGAGTCCTCAGTAGTTCGAGGATGATAGACATGCTTATATCCTCAGTATTTACTTTTAGTCTCAGGTTTATTAGAGTTAGCTGGGGGCATGTCCCAGCAACTCCTATTCAGTTAGAAGGCTTTCAGACATAGACTAGTTTCAGCAGTTGTTAGTATTGTTTTTTCAGTCGGCACTAAACTATTTATATATTCAGACTTTTGGGTTTTTCCTTGCTTTCGGATAATGACGGTTTTAGCTTCCGCACAATGCACGCTTTACTCTGATTTTGTATAGATATGCCATGCCATAGGTTAGGTTGGGGTCACTTCTGACACTAAGGATTATGTCACGTCCAGGGGGTAGCTTTAAGGTATGACATTGTTGACTTATGCTCTGATTCTTACACTTCCGGTTGGTGGTCAGCGTTTCACGTATATTGTGATACTTTGGGTATTGGTTTGGGTTGTATATTGATGCGGCAAGTCCGGGTTATTGCATATGCTTCCAGACAGTTGAAGGTTCACGAGAGGAACTACCCTACATATGACTTGGAGTTAGATGTAGTAGTCTTCACGTTGAAGATGTGGATACATTATCTTTATGGCGTGCATTGTGAGATCTTTATTGACCATCATAGTTTTTAGTACATTTTCAGCCAGAAAGATCTAAATTTGAGGCATTGTAGGTGGTTGGAGTTACTGAAGGACTATGACCTCTCCATTCTCTTCATCCGGGAAAGGCAAATGTAGTGGCAGATGCGTTAAGCCAAACGGTAGTGAGTATGGGTAGCTTGGCTTTATTACCGACAAAGGAGCGACCTTTATCTTAGGACATCCAATCCTTGGCTAACAGGTTGGTTAGACTGGACATTTCTGAGTCGGGTCGTATTCTTGCTTGTATTGAGGCTAGATCTTCCTTGTTGGAGCAGATATGGGCACAACAGTTTCATGATGCAAGGTTGAGGATCATTTGTGACAAGGTGTTGAGTGGTGAGGCTAGGAAGGCAACTTTAGATTCAGAGGGTATTCTGAGGATCGAGGGTCGTATCTGCATTCCTAGAGTTGGTGACTTGGTCAGACTGATATTGGAGGAGGCTTTTTATTCTAGGTATTCAATTCATCCTGGGGAAGCAAAGATGTATCGTGACTTGAGACAACACTACTGGTGGTGTGGGATGAAGAGGGATATTTCAGCTTTCGTATATAGGTGCTTGAACTATCAATAGGTGAAGTTTGAGCACCAGAGGCCAGGTGGTTTGTCTCAGAGGCTACCCATTCAGGAGCAAAAATGGGAGCGGATTTGTATGGACTTCATAGTCAGTTTGCCATGTATCTTGCAGAGATTTAATGCTATTTGGTTTATAATGGATAGGTTGACGAAGTCTGCTCACTTTCTGCTGGTTTAGACTTCCTACAGTTCTGAGAGGTTAGCTCAGATCTATATTCGGGAGATTGTCTATTTGCATGGTGTGCTAGTCTCTATCATCTCCAATCGAGGTACTCAGTTCACTTCACACTTCTGACGGTCTATTCAGAGAGAGTTGGGTACTAGAGTTGAGCTTAGCCCCATTTTTCATCCGCAAACAGAAGTCAGTCTGAGCGTACAATTTAGGTTATGGAGGATATGTTGCAAGCCTGTGTTATTGATTTTGGTAGTCATTGGGACTAATATCTAGCTTTCGTAGAGTTTGTATATAATAATAGTTACCATTCTAGCATTCAGATGGCTCCATTCGAGGCTTTGTATGGTAGGCGGTGCAGATCTCCAGTGGGTTAGTTTGATGTTATTTGAGGTTAGGCCATGGAGTACCGACTTGCTTTATGAATCTATGGCTAGATTCCGGGTCATTCAGGAGATACTTTGCACTGCGCATAGTAGGCAGAAGAGTTGTGCTGACCGGAGAGTTCGAGATCTAGAGTTTATGGTCGGTGAAAGTGTATTCCTTCGGGTATCACCCATGAAGGGCATGATGAGGTTCGTGAGAAAGGGTAAGCTTAGTCCGAGGTTCAGTGGGCCATTTGAGATCCTTCATCGTATTGGAGAGGTTGCTTATCAGTTAGCCTCGCCTCCTGCCCTTTCTAGTTTGCATCATGTGTTTCATGTCTCTATGTTGCGGTGGTATATTATGGATGAGTCTCATGTGCTTCAGTTAGAGTTGGTTTAGTTAGATGAGTCCTTATCCTTTGAGGATGAGCTTGTTGCTATTTTGGACAGGCAGGTTAGGAAGTTAAGGTCCAATGAGATTCCGTCAGTTAAGGTTCAATAGCATCATCATCCTGTCGAGGAGGCTACTTGGGAGATCGAGACTGACATGCAGACCCGTTATCCTCATCTTTTGAGTCCTCATGTACTATCCTTTTTCCAACTTTTGCAGACAAAAGTTCTTGTAGTAGTGGATATGGTAATGATCCTCCCGGTCATTTTCCTATTTTTGTGCTTTTTTCTTGTTTCGAGCTTTCCCTTAGCGGTTAAAGGTCATTTATGACTTGCCAGGACTAATGGTTCGGTGCCCAGGCCATTCGTTATGTCGTTATGACCATTTCTCTATTTTAGAACTTGAACTTAGAAAATCTTTGACTTTGATCAACTTTCATGGTAAACATACTCAGAATTGAATTTTGATAGTTCCGTTGGCTCCGAAATGGGGATTTCAGTCTAGTAGGACCATTGGTCTGGGTCTAAGCGCTTTCAGTTTGGTTTTGTATTGCTTTCTGTATTTTCAAGCCAGTTTGGCTTATAGGGTTGACTTTGGTCAACATTTGGAGAAGGCGGCCTCGGATGGATATTCCGTCAGTGCTGTTAGCTCTGGAATGTTTACTTTGGTCTAGGAGAACCTTTTGTTCGGGTTCTAAGGCTTCTGGACTAATTTTTTGACCTTTGGTTTCATTTTGGTTAAGTTGGTCAAAAGTTGGTTCTAGGGCGTGGGGCCTACTTTTTGCTAAAAAAAATTTCGTTGGAGTTTGAGCCTGGAATACTATTTTTTATTGAGTTTCATTGTTTGTTTGCGTTCATGGGACCCCAGATTAATCCCGAGGGTCCATCCGGTGTATTTTTAGCCTAAAAGTTTCTGCTGGTATTGCTGTTGTTGTTGGGTCCAAAATTGTGGACTTTTACCGCATTTACGATGGCTGCATTTGCGGAATTTTTTATGCTTTTACGGGCACCGCAATTGTGATGAAAACTCCATAATTTCGGGGACACATAGAAACAGAATTGCGGAGGTTTTGCCGCTTTTGCGACGTTTGCAATTGCGGGCAATTCTCTTTTTGTGGAAAAAGTTATTGTTTATTACTTCTTCAACTTCATTTTTCCAGCCTTATGTGCCCATCTTTCCAACTCTTAAACACCAAAATTCTCTCTGCAAATTTCCCCAAATAGTTCCTGGACTTGGGGAAATCAATTGTTCTTCGTGAATTCGTATTCCCTCGATAATTGGTAAGTTCTCCTTCCCCAAAGCTCTCTTTTTCTCCTTTTATGAAAACTCCCTTATTGATTAATTCATGGAAATTAGGATAATCCTTGTAGATTCTGTTTTTGAGCTTGCATGTTCGTGAGTTCGTGGAACTCACTCCCTTGGCATAATTCTCTCCCTACTTGGTAAGTTTCCGCCCTTAGAAATCGTTGTTCCTCCATTATTGTTCTCTTGAATTAGTAGCACTTCGGGGCTGTTTTGGGCCTCAAAATGAGCTCCGTTTGCGCTGAAATTTTGGGCATAGGTTCCTTAACCCACTGCGACTATAATTGTAAATTTTATTTTTTGTTTTATTGTGCGAGCCCCGAGGGTTATTTTCCGACCCGATTTTTGGTCTGATTTTTCGTATATCAATATGGGTGTTGTTCTTCTTGTCTTGATACCTAGTTTATGTTCTTGATAGTGTGATAGCTTTCCGATGCTGTTCAGAAGGGGAAGGCACACGAGTGACAGTTCGTGTTTGCAGTTCGGCCCTGAGGTAGGTTACGGTTTACTTTCTAGTTTGAGTTTAGTTAGATTTTATATACCATATGTTACTGGAACGTTAGGTTGCACTTTACGTGGTATTAGGCTTAAATTTGGTTATTTGTATTATTAAGGCCTTTTCAGATCATAGATTAGAATTTACTCATTCTATCCTTAGTCTAGGAGCCCGTATTATTGTTATGCCTAGCGTAGAATTCTGAGTATGCTTTTAGGAGATTTTAGAGCTAGAGTAGATGCTTGTAGTGGTCTCTGTATTATTTTTTGCTATTCTCACTTTAATTGTTGGTTGTGTGTAACTGTGGGCCCGAGGCCATAGCTTAGATTTGGATGGAGTTTCCAGGTCAGTTCTTTTATTTTGGAGGGTATTTTGCCCTGTTTTGCCTTGTGGTGTACTACTTCCTCTGATTATGGAACTTTATTCTCATACTGCATTGCATATTATCGATACAGAAAAGGTAGGTTTTCGAGGTTTTTGGATTTAAAACTAGAGATTTACTATGGATACTATGGTTCTTGGATGTTTTGAAGAGTTATACTAGGTGTTATACTGGGTTTACTACTGATTTTGGAAAGGAAAGGAAAAGTACTACTTTTATGCCGGTCCAAGGGATATACCTAGACCTTTTCTCCGCTATTTTCATATATGCATACTCATAGTCCGATGTGGTATTTTGGACACCTGATGCGTTATTCCAGGCCTTATTTTCATACATATATATATGCTTATAGACCGATGTGGTATTTCGGACCCCAGATGCGTTAATCCAGGTTTTTACTTCCTATATGCACACATACATATATAGGCATAGTCTGATGCGGTATTCCGGGCGCCCGATGCGGTATTCCGGGTTTATACTATTATGAATTCATACATAACATCATATCTCATATCATTGCATCGACTTGGGTGTACTTGGACTATCAGTTTCTTGCTTGGTTTTTATTTTTATTGCCCTCTTGTTCGTTAGGATATTTCTGTTTTCAGTTTTATAACTAGATTTAGGTGGGCCCCTATATTTTGTGTACTTTCCTATAACTTATATTTTTGTGGTCGGTCGGCCTATGATGCCTAATGAGTACCCATTGTCTTGGTACTCATACTACACTCTGCATCTTTTTCTGATGCAACACCTAATACGAGCTACCCTCATTGACCCTCTTGTCGTTTGAGGCCTGTTGCAGTTCGGATCGCGATGAGCTCCCGGTGCTTTTTGTGACTTTACATGTTTTCCATCTTGTATATTCTGTCTATATTTTTGTATTTTGGATAAACAGAGTCTTTCGTATAGCTACTCTTTGCTTAGTCTCTCTTATACTAGTGACACCAGGTCCGACTAGGTTCTCGTGTTGTTTTGTTTATTTTGGTCACTTTAGGTCCATCTTTTGTATGTTTTGTACGTTGGTATGTATATATGCTATTGGCCCTGTCTTTTCATTTATATCTTCCGCAATTCCTTAGTTTAATTATTATTATTGTCTTCTGCATCATTGGGTTTTGACTTTTCTACTGGGGGATTATGTAGATGCCATCATGACCCGATTTCTGGTCGTGACATGCTCAGACAAATAATTTGATAAGACAGATACAAGAGTACACTGCATTATTGCGGGAGCAGACTGAGGAAAGTAGGAAAGACATGGAAATCTTTAAGGATGAACTCCCAAAAATAATGTGTAAGGCTAAAAATTGTAATGATCTGCAAGTTAGAGACTTAGCTGATACTAAGGATGAACCTCCAAAAGAAGTGAGTGAGTTTTTGCATGAAGTTGACCTTAATTAAGCAAAAGTAGTGAGTTAATCTTGGATCGAGAAATAAACTTCATGAATAAGATTTCATGGGTCACTTCATTATGCTCTTACTGATGTGGCCACAGAGTTTATAGAAGACCGAATTGAGCTCATACAATAAGTAGACCATTTTATCTCATATATCCATGACCTACAGGCTCAATTAAATAAAAAGATTGAAGCATCTGATGCTCAACCATCAATTGTTATGGATACTGGCAAACTTTTGGAGAAGAAAGAAGAATTTCAACCTGATGTGACGCTAATTTACGCCACTTTCGACTCCTTTTTACTAAGAACAATCATACGTTTTCAAGCAACCATTGTTGTTTTTGATGTTTTTATGTTGTATTTGTAGGAAATGGAAGCAAACACGAAAACGGAAGAAAATACGAGAAAAACGAAGTTCTGCCTAAGAGTTACGGCCTGAGTGACGGGCCGTCACACATGTGACGGTCCGTCACTGGGACCGTCACACCAAGGCAGACCTCCAGGTTGAACCACTGCCTAGCAGTGACGGTCCAGGCGACGGTCCGTCACTGCCTTGACGGTCCGTCAGCCTGACCGTCACGCTTAGGCAGTGACTCAGGCGGCGACCCGCGTTTTTGGGGATTCCTAGCCCGTTTTGGATTTGGTTTCTTTGACTCCTATAAATACCCTATGTTAGGTTTATGTTAGAAATTATTCTCCCATTATTTCAAACACGTTTTTAGTTAGTTTTCGAGAGCAAGAACACGATTCTTGAATTAACATTATTGTTCTTGATTCGTTCTTGAGTTCTTGGTTTTTATTGTTCTTGGATACTTGAAGATTGTTCTCAATATATTGTAAGGATCTCGTTTCTTTATTATTTTATGAACATGACTTTCTTCTTTTCATCTTCGAGCATGAGGAACTAAAACTCCCGCAACTAGGGTTGTGGGAGCCATGGCAAACGTAGCAATATAGATTCCGGGTAGCGTTGGGTTCGATATATGTATTGTCACGTTGTTAATCATACTTTATGTCACGTTTTCTAGTGGTTGCAAACATTAGAACATGCCTAGGTTTAGTTTGCTTGAGTAAAGAGATTTAAACCGGGAAAACTTGATTAAACAACAAGGATTCGAGACTACAAACTCTCGTCTTAAAGAATAATGCCGTAACTGGATTACTCTACTTGATGTTAGGATTGCTAAGCTAAAAAGTACATCTTTTCGAGGTCGAAAGAATAGAAAAGGAAATTTGTTTATTCGGTCGAGAGACGTTTAGACGATACAATTGACGCAATCACATCGTGACAATCATATAGAAAGAACCCGATTAAGCCTAGAATCGACATTGTTACAACGCCATGGTGAACACATCCCTAGTTCATCCTCTCATACTGATTTAAACTCCTACGTTTATTATTGTTTTGTTTACAAGTTGATTACAAAACCCCCCTTTTATTTACTGGAAACGATTGACGACTAGTCATCTACTTCACTAAAGTCTTAATCATCACCATATTCTCTGTGGGATTCGACCCCAACCTTGTTGGGTTATATATTTGACAACGATCGCTTACGCTTCTTAAATTGAGGTGTAATTTGAGCGTTATCAAAAAAATGGCGCCGTTGCCGGGGAATACGGTTGTTAATTAAGTCTGGTGTGTTTATTTGACTCTTAGTCATAGTTTCCTGCTTTTATTTTTGTTTGTTGTTTTTGTTTTGACAGGGTAAACAGTTGTGCATGCCAAGTACCCGAGGTTCGGGGGAACAAATTTTACCTTACGACCCCGAACTTGCTAGAACATTGAGGCAGAACATGGCCGCACAACTAGAGGCAGCAAGGCTCGCTGCTGAACTGCAGGCCCAACAAAACCTTAATGCTGGTGGTCTGCAGGACGATGGTGCACGGAATGATGATGAGCTTGATTTAGATGGAGCTGGCGCGACGGGCGCCATTATTGTTCCACCGCTACCGCCTGGAGCAAAGTTCAATATCACTAGCACGATGATTCAGTTGCTGAATTTGAGAGGAGTATTCCGAGGTGCCGCTGGTGATGATCCAAACCAGCACTTAATGAATTTCGTGGGGATCTGCAAATCGTTCGAATTGCCAGGAGTGAGTCAGACAGCGATCAGGCTCAGATTGTTTCCGTTGTCTCTGTCTGATGAGGCAGCGTTGTGGTTGACGGAATTGACCCCCGACTCTATCGCAACGTGGGGCGAGTTGAGAGGAGCTTTCCTAGAAAGGTTCTTTCCTCCCTCTCGGATGATACAGTTGAGGGACGAAATCAGCAACTTCAGGCAGCAACCACACGAAGCACTGCACGAGACTTGGTTGCGATTTAAGAAGAAGCTGGCACAGTGCCCGAACCATCAATTGGCCGACAACGTCTTGATGCAGACATTCTATAGGGCATTAAATTCGGCTACAAAGCCGACGTTAGACAACGCAGCAGGTGGTGCATTCATGGGACTTTCTTTTGCTGAGGCCACAACTACGTTGGACAGGCTCACCAAGACCAACAGAGCCTGGCATACACGAGATTCAGAGGTTGCAACTAGCACCTACACAGTTGGTATGTCAGCTGAGCAGCGTAGGAAAGAGGAGGAACGCGACCAAGACATGGCGCACCTGAAAACACAGTTAGATCTCCTGACAAAGCACTTGACGTCAGGAAGTATGGAGAAGGTACAGGTTGCCAGTTCCCAAGGTATAGAAACTGAGGACGTGAATTATGTGGGGGGTTTCCAGGCCAATGGCCAAGGAACCAAGGTCGGAACTATCCAAACCACTATGAGAATGGTGGCTACAAAAATCGCGACCAAGGAAGCTGGAGGAACAACACCGATAGAGGTGGGTTGTATATACCACCTAGCAATCGGGACAAAGCAGGCAGCGAGGCTGAGACATCCAAACTTGAGAATATGATGGCGAAGATGCTGCTTAAGGTGGAATCGACTGACTCTGGGGTAAAGGCAATGCGGAATGAGTTATCATCATTGAGTCTGGTAGTGGAGTCACACTCAACCGCTATCAAGCAACTAGAGCAGCAAGTGGGTCACATCTCGGCATCTCTAAACCCAAGGAAACCGGGTACTTTGCCGAGCGACACCACCCATCCGAAAAATGACGCAAGCTGCATGGCAATCACCACTAGAAGCGGAAAAATATTACCGGAATCACATCCGGTAATTCATGCACAAGGTGAGGCTGCAAAAGATGATCAGGCGGAAGAGGAAGAGGACATTCCAAAGCCTGCGAATAAATGTAAGGAAGCTGAAAAGCTTCCAACGATGATGCCTCGACCACCACCTCCGTTCCCACAGCGTTTGAAAAAGAAAGCTGACGATGGCAAGTTCCTGAACTTCGTGACCATGTTGAAAGAAATTTCGATAAACATACCTTTGGTGGAAGCTCTAGAACAAATGCCCGGTTATGCCAAGTTCATGAAGGACTTGATTACAAAGAAGCGGACGGTAAGCTTTGAGCCGGAAGACAACCTCCATCACTGCAGCGCTATTTCCTCTAGATCATTAGTGGAAAAGAAAGGAGATCCAGGTGCGTTCACTGTTCCATGTACCATCGGGAGGCTCAACTTCGGAAGAGCTATGTGTGATCTTGGGGCTAGTATAAATTTGATGCCGCTAGCAGTGTATGACAAATTGGGTTTGGGACCTCCTAAACCAACGTCCATGAGAGTGATGATGGCTGATCGTTCGATAAAACGACCTGTTGGAGGATTGTCTGATGTGCTAGTGAAGATCGGTAAGCTTATCTTCCCTGCTGACTTTGTGATCCTGGATTGCGAAGTAGATTTTGAAGTTCCTATCATCTTGGGGCGACCATTGTTAGCTACGGCGAGAGTGTTGGTTGACATGGAGAAAAACGAGCTGACCTTCCGAGTGAACAATGAATTGGTCAAGTTTGATGTAACCAAGCTGATGAAGCGACCAAGTGACATGAGAGTGGTCGCGGTCATGAATGCCATTGAGGAACCTCCTGCGGATGTGCACCTTGAGGAGAAGTGTTTGGTCGAGACTCTAGCTGTTGTAAAAAGTATGGCGCGAGAGCGTAGATATGTAGAGGCAGGCGGTGAAAGTAAATCGAGAGAACGAAAACACCGCAAGAGAATCTGCAAAGAAAGAGCGAAGAAGTTGTCGCGACTAGCGATGGAGCCCAAAGAGGAAGCTGGAACGCCACACTCCATTGAGTTCTCTTGTTTTGGAGACCCAGGCGGTCTCCAACATCATTCCAGATTCTGAGTCATATCGACTTCACAGGTATTCCTTTATTCTCACAACTTTTAGTTTTCATATGTATGCATTGGGGACAATGCATGAGTCTAAGTTGAGGGTGTTGGGAAACCTGTGAGTCACCACCGAGGGTTTTTGTTGCCGATTTCTTTTCCCTACGGTGTGCTATCTAGTAGAACCGGCATATTTAGGTTGTTATTTTAAATTTTTAGTGTCTATAGCAAGCATGCGTTGTTCTTGTCTAAAAACGAGGCCCCTTGAAAAATTTTCTGGTTTTGAGCTTATGTTGAAACAATTGACTGTCTGGATCCTTGAATGTCATTGTATGAATATGATTAGAATGAGTATGCTTAAGCCGAGCGGTTGTTTGATAGTTGGTAGCGATATAGTTTCTTGGTGCTAAGAGTGTGTGAGATTTATTGTCATAAATTCTTACTCTGTGCATGCATCTAGAACTTGCCCGGTCTATTTTGTTAAGTTTGAAGTTTGGTTGCTTAGGAAAGGATCACAGGCCCTTTTTGTATGCAGTCCACTTAACCTAAAAGACCGTCCAAATATAAATAATCCCTTTGATCCCTGTTTGAGCCATAATTAACCATATTCTTTCAATAACCTGTCACCATTCCTGTTTAACTTTGAATCCCTATCTTGGCCCTGGTCCTTCCTTGGACATCGTGCACCTCAACGTAGGCAAAACAACCTAAGTTGAGGGTGGCTACTATAGAGGTAAACCCTGTCTTGGCCCTGGTCCTTCCTTGGACATCGTGCACCTCAACGTAGGCAATCAGCCTAAGTTGAGGGTGGCTACTACAGTGGTAAAGGAGAAGAAAAAGAGGATGGAGATGATTGTTGTTGAATAGAATGAAAATCCGGGTGTGCGCCTAAGAAAAGAAAAGAAAAATAAAGAAAGATCGAAAAAGAAACAAAAAGAATTGTCAATAAAGAGGCCGCACCTGTATCTAGAATCAAGGAAATAAAAAGGTGAATAAGGATGGATAAAGTGAAGTTATGTGGTGATAAGATGTAAATGGTTCCAAGGAGGGCTTAGTCACTAACCCCTAAATGTATCATACCTGCACCCGAAGCCTCATTACAAGCAAATACAAGTCCTGTAGTGATCCTAAGTAGCTTTCTGAAGAACTGAAATAGAATAGTAAGGGCAAGCCTATGGTATCGCATGTGCATTGTTTGAAATCGTTTGTGAGTGTGAGCGCTTACCTAGTCCCAAATCTTGTGTGTGGGATTTCTTTGTGGTGAGGGCACCAAGATGTCTATATTGTCTATTGATTGTTAGGATAGCTGCGTATGTGTATGCATAATATTCTATCATATCGGAATGACATGTTTGGATCCTTGCAAGTTAGTGTTTCATACATACGTGTGCTATGAGGGAGCCTGATTTAATTGAATAAGTTTAGAATGACCATGAAGTGCTATAGACATGAGTTCGTGTTCTTAGTAGAGTCGTATTATTGTTTTATGTTATGTTGCTTGAGGACAAGCGAACGTTTTAAGTTGAGGGTGTTGATGTGACGCTAATTTACGCCACTTTCGACTCCTTTTTACTAAGAACAATCGTACGTTTTCAAGCAACCATTGTTGTTTTTGATGTTTTTATGTTGTATTTGTAGGAAATGGAAGCAAACACGAAAACGGAAGAAAATACGAGAAAAACGAAGTTCTGCCTAAGAGTGACGGCCTGAGTGACGGGCCGTCACACATGTGACGGTCCGTCACTGGGACCGTCACACCAAGGCAGACCTCCAGGTTGAACCACTGCCTAGCAGTGACGGTCCAGGCGACGGTCCGTCACTGCCTTGACGGTCCGTCAGCCTGACCGTCACGCTTAGGCAGTGACTCAGGCGGCGACCCGCGTTTTTGGGGATTCCTAGCCCGTTTTGGATTTGGTTTCTTTGACTCCTATAAATACCCTATGTTAGGTTTATGTTAGAAATTATTCTCCCATTATTTCAAACACGTTTTTAGTTAGTTTTCGAGAGCAAGAACACGATTCTTGAATTAACATTATTGTTCTTGATTCGTTCTTGAGTTCTTGGTTTTTATTGTTCTTGGATACTTGAAGATTGTTCTCAATATATTGTAAGGATCTCGTTTCTTTATTATTTTATGAACATGACTTTCTTCTTTTCATCTTCGAGCATGAGGAACTAAAACTCCCGCAACTAGGGTTGTGGGAGCCATGGCAAACGTAGCAATATAGATTCCGGGTAGCGTTGGGTTCGATATATGTATTGTCACGTTGTTAATCATACTTTATGTCACGTTTTCTAGTGGTTGCAAACATTAGAACATGCCTAGGTTTAGTTTGCTTGAGTAAAGAGATTTAAACCGGGAAAACTTGATTAACAACAAGGATTCGAGACTACAAACTCTCGTCTTAAAGAATAATGCCGTAACTGGATTACTCTACTTGATGTTAGGATTGCTAAGCTAAAAAGCACATCTTTTCGAGGTCGAAAGAATAGAAAAGGAAATTTGTTTATTCGGTCGAGAGACGTTTAGACGATACAATTGACGCAATCACATCGTGACATTCATATAGAAAGAACCCGGTTAAGCCTAGAATCGACATTGTTACAACGCCATGGTGAACACATCCCTAGTTCATCCTCTCATACTGATTTAAACTCCTACGTTTATTATTGTTTTGTTTACAAGTTGATTACAAAACCCCCCTTTTATTTACTGGAAACGATTGACGACTAGTCATCTACTTCACTAAAGTCTTAATCATCACCATATTCTCTGTTGGATTCGACCCCAACCTTGTTGGGTTATATATTTGACAACGATCGCTTACGCTTCTTAAATTGAGGTGTAATTTGAGCGTTATCACAACCATTTAAGTATTCTCTTTTGATTGATGCCAATGTTGAGGAGGTAAGTGAGAATGTCAAAGAGAATGATGTTTTGGAGTTGAGGCATATTGGAACTCATTCTAACCACTTTTTCAACATTATGTTTGATTGGAGATATGAAAATTGACCGTCCCAAACCAACAAAAAAGTGTATGGATGAGGAACAAGGCTCTTATATTTTAAAATTTGACATGCAAAAAAAGATAAAATGACATTCCACACTTAAGGACCAAAAAGTGAAAAAGACAACATCAATGGCTTGGTTACTTAATAGTTACACCACTGCCCCTTGAGTGTAGAAGAAAATTATAAAAGAAGTTAGCATTGAGATTTATATCCTCAAAGTGGAAGGAAAAGTGGTGAATGTGATGGCGTCGCACTGCAATGATAAATTAGGCATTGCTTGGGAGGCAACACAAATTGTAAAAGAGGTAGTTTTTTAATTGTGTTTTATTTTTTTTAGAATCACTTTGTTTTTTGTTTTTGTATGTGTTCAGATTTGGAAAAGTCTAAGTACCTAGATTTGGAAGCTAAGGAGCATGGAGGGAAACAAAAGTGTGGAGTCATCCACTCCTTGATGAAAGATTGAGAGAAAGATATGTTGTTAGCAAGGTCCTAGAGGGCCTCAGTGATTATTCTTAACCCTCTATTTTACCTTATTTGATGCTTTAGGGACAAAGTATGACTTTAAGTATGATGTGTGGATATCTTCCGATGTTTTGATATTTGTTAAGGGTGAAGTATGCTATAGGATTTAGACTTGCTTTATTTGTTTTTATTTCCTTGCTTTATATGTTAAAAAAGTTGAAAAAAAATCTAAAAACACAAAAAGATTTATCTTTTGTTTCTTAGAGTAGAATAGTTTTTATTAGTTTCTAGTTTATTAGTAGCGCATACTTTTCCCACCCCTTGGTTTTTCTTTTCTATTCTTTTCTGAGGGGGAGCCCTTTGAACCGACTATCATTTTTATTTGTAGAGTAGTTTTTGTTTTATTTTTAAGAAGAGTCTTTAGAACCAATTGAATGTTAGGTGCTCTAGTTATGTACTATAATTGATTGAACTTAATAACATGTTGTGTAAAAAGTAAATGACTTCTTTTAAAATACCTAGGCTCTTTTACTTGACTCTTGTGTTTTAGCTTAAATTTGAACTCTTGTTGTTTGCTTGATTGAGAGTCTATATGGATTCTTCTTGAGGTGAAAATGTGCCATGTATATTAAGATTTTATGATATTTTATATTTTCATATTGATGTCAAGAACTTTCTTGGTGTATTTGCAAAACAAAATAAAGAATGTGGAGTTTCAGAGATGATATAGGTGTTTCTTTGATTACCGTGTTTTTATCCTTTGCATTACCTACCCACAATGAATGATCCTTGTTAGACCCTTTGAGCCTTTAGTCTATTTTTTGGTAGCCACATATGAATCTTAATCCTTTTATTTTTATTGACCATTAATTTGATACACAATTCCTAATCACTTTAATTGAAAAATAAGAGTTGAAAGGAGTGAGAATGAAAAAGGGGAAATAGTTGAAGTGAAAGCCTGTAGAAAGACTAGTGGTACAATTATTTGCAAAATCCATATAATATTGGTAGGGAGTAGAAGAAGTGAAAAGAAGAAGAAAATATGTTTGATAGCTCCTTACTAATGGTGTATGAATGTGATTAAACATATGGGAAAACAAAGAAAGTCTATGGGTGAGAAAAGAAAAAGAACAAATATTGGTTGATTGAAGAAAGAGTGAAACAATGAAAATATTGTGATGTATTAAAGTGCTTAGGAATGATAGTCACTATTGCTGGCCAAAATAGTTCCTACGCGTCCCTTAGCCTATGTTACAACCATGAATTCCTACTTAATCTTAAGTCTGACATTCTTATGTTAGTGGAGCAGCACACTAAGGGCAAGCTTATGGTTCATCGTATATTACATGTGAAATTATTTATGAGAGTGAGCGTAATTCTATTCTCATACGATTCATATGATATTGTGCATACTTGTGGGTGAATATGAGTAACTCTCTTGTTGTGAGGGACGCATGGTTGATGAAAGATATGTTAAGTATTTGATTTCTTGATTGGGTAATCTATGAGTGTTTGCAAGGGTCGTAGAGTCAGTTCTTTAGGCTAGGTGGTCTAGAAGTAGTTGTTCATGAGTTTTAAATATGTTGAATGAATAAATCATGTGTGTTATGAACTTGTCATCTATTGTAGTCTTAGCTTAAGTAATCCTTGATTCAATTAATGTAGTTATAGTAGAGTCGTAGTTATAGGGTAGAGCATACTCGAGGATGAGCAAGAGTTTAAGAGTGAGGTCTTAATGTGAGGCTAAAAGTAGTGTTTTTATGTTATAGATTGCCTCATATTTTACTTGTTTTAAGACTCTTTTAAGCTTACTTTATATGAAATACGCTTATGTTGTTTGTCTTGACATGTAGGAACAAAAGTAAATAATTTTGCACAGATTTGAAGCAAAATAGAGCAATAATAGATCTTTGAAGTCTAAGTAGAAGCTAAGGATTCGGAGCATGTCCATGGATAGTAGATCAAGACGGGAGCTTAACGGAGGAAAAATAATGAGAAAAGGTAAAACAATTGCACCACGGAAATGCCCTGGGTGCCGCCCTAGGCACCCTCATTGTGCAAAGAGCCAGAGGCAATGCCAAGGCTTCAAAAATACACTATGGACATGCCCTAGGCGCCACCCTAGGCCTCCCCGTAGTGCAAAATCGGGCAAGTTTTGGCCAATTCATTTCTAAAAATGAAAGGCGATCCAGAACAAACCCAGAACCCCCCATAACCCTATAAATACTACTTTTCTTCAGAATATAAAGGATAATCACTTTAGAATATAGGGAGGATGAGTAGAAGGAGAGAGGAGGCACGAAATTTAAGAGAACTCTTGACCTACGGAGAGTTTGGAGCCGCCGTGGAGGCCAAAGAACATCAGTTTTATCCTTTCTTCTCCAGTATATGTATTTTTACTTTCTTGATAAGATGATTTGTATTAATTCCTCCATGTCTATGTCGAGGTAGACTTCTCATCTAGGGTTATGTTACCTTTATTATTATTATTATTATTATTATTATTGTATGAACTTCATTCAATTTGTTAAGATATTTATCATCATGCTATGGATCGTTTGGTTGCTCAATTTCTCCTGCTCTTATTTATTTGTTTTCTTGATCAAAATTCGAATACTATCTATGGTGCATGGATTTAACTAGGAATAGGGAATTTATGTATGTAATAAGAGAAAGTAGAGCTTGGTCCTAGATCCCTAAAAGAGAGAGAAATGATTCACTAATATTGATAGGAATATACGCATTAGCCTGCTTAGTTGATGTAAAAGATTAATCATATGCACTTCACTGTCTACCAATGACCATAAGAATATAGGCATCAAAAATAGTCAAGTAGGCATAGAGGTAGTTTTGAAAGATGCTCAATATCGCAAATATCAACCTACAACTAGTAACTTGATAGATAATAAGAATCAGTTCAAGCGATTACTCAACATGATTGATAACAAATCCATAGCTCTAGATTGACTTTATATTATTGATTTTGTAAGAATCCTTTCTTCATTTGGTCACTGTTCATTAGTTAGCCTATATCTATCCTTAGTCCAGCTAATCTATCAATCTATCACTAGTTTTTATCCCTTGAATAGATAATTAACCTTAGCTTAATTCAATAAATATTTAATCGACAAGTGTCTTTGGGCATAATATTTAGACTTACAATCTTATATTACTTGTACAATCGTGTACACTAGCATGTGCATTGGATGCAATAACTGGCTTAGCAAACTACCTAGAGAGTACTAACTAACACTAGTCTAGGAATATTTTGTTACATATGCTGACATTTTGAACAACACTAGGATGCGAGAGAGTTATCAAAGAATCAACTAGCACTTGAGAGTGTATGGGACTGAGAAACCTCAATCGATATCTCAACTAGAACAATTAACAAGTTCTATTTTGGTGAGGATTATCCACCCTAGCCTACCATTCCACAGTATAATCACAAGTTCACTTTTATGAAGTCTTAGTGTCCTAGGCTTGCATCCATCATGACTCAGAAAGAACCATAATGTTTGAAATACCCCAATGCCATAATATACAAAAGCTCACTTAGTCTTGAGGATAAGTTTTGTTGGGAAGTGTCCACATGAAACTCATGTTTACGTTGGCCGATGACATATTTAATAATGGATAGAGCATTATTGGTTGATTCCATTATGTCAAAATTCCAAATTGACTTTGGGAGATTAATTATAGAGGATATGAGAGAATGTGCACTCTGTCTAAATACATCACTCCCTTTCAAATTCTTGATCACCAAATCATGACAAAAGGCAAATATAATCATATTAAGAGGTTTTGGCAAGATGATAAAAGCCTCTCTAGTCAATGACATCAAGAAGAGTAAAGATGCAACAAACTAGATGGCTAAAGGAAAGAATAATTCCTCTGCATCCGATGATATATTTCTTGAGTTGTCACTAGATGACACAGGGTAGCAAGAGAAGACTTTTTTATAGGATACAATGTTGGTGTATCTTTGTAGGCGCCATCTATATATTTAGGTATTTCCACGACAATCCCTTCTACCATAACAGCTCATCCCACTCCCTCAGTCCATCCTCCCGCTCCTTCGACCATGCATCCTCTCACCAAAGAGATTCTTAGGTCATTTGCATATAAGGCTGAAGGGGTAGTAAATTAGGTGAACATTCTAATGCAAGAGTTAAAATCATTCATGAAATGGTCTATTATTAATGCACTAGCTCAGTGCACTCATTATTAGAATGTTTGCATGCCTAGATTGATGGTTTAGAGATACGCGTGAATGAAAGGGCAAGGACTAACCTGCCTTCAGATTGGTAGCACTTTGTTCTGAGATTCAAAAAACCAAGGCTAACATTCACAAATTGCAGCACCATCCAATTGCCATATTTAAGGATCCCATTGCGATCATAATAGAAGTTGCACCAAAAAAGCCACCTCTTTTAGGGATTTGTGATGACTCCTCTCCATGAAACATGGGGAAGCGGAAGATTGATGAAGAGGACCAAGAGTAGGAACAAGTCAAGACAGAAAAAGAGAAAAGGAGTTAAGTTAAATTGGCATTGCGGTTGTCAAGGGAAGAAGCTCTGATATAGGAGGACTTAGGTTCTTTATCCAGCGGGGCTCTGGAGGATGAGCTACAGTCAGGAGACCATGACCCAGTAAGTGAGTCTCACACTTTGATTGATACCCCCACTATCACTACTATATATATCATTGTTGCTTCAAATGTATTTCATACTCAGACACTGGACCCGAGTGTTTAGGGTGCCACAGGTAGTGCCCACCATACCTACTTAGTGAATTCGTATGCATTGGAGACAATGCATGTTTATTTTATTTAGGGTGGGGATGTTTGGATGTCTAAAAGCTGGTAGGATGATGTTTGATACCCTTTAAGTTTTTCCTAGCCATGATTCTTTTGCCAAAGGAATTTTATTTTTGTTGAATCCGTATGTTTAGTGTAGGTTGAGTTGTAGTAGAATAATAACTTTTCCCAATGATAGATTGCTTAAGTGACATTCTTAAGGAAAATAGTTTGTTGTGTGTCATTCAAATAAAATAGAGTACTCTTATCTTATATGGTGACAATGGAATAGTGGAGAGCATGTATAATGCATTTTGAAAAAATAGACCCCCTTGAAACATTAAATTGCATGAACTCTGGGTGATTATATTGACATGCTTTCTGTTTCTTGTACATTATAGTTGCCAATGTACAGTACTTGTTTTGGGATTCAAATGATTATAATATGTGGTGAGTAATTAGTGTATGTTCATATGTTCTATTTGCAATTTAAAACTTTTCAGGTTAGACATGTTATTTGTCTAGGGATGACTTGGTTGTAGAGATGAACTTAGATCGTCTTTGTGTAACAAAATCCATGTTTGCCTATATGGACCTTCCAAAAGAAAATATTTTCCTAGTTTCCCACTTTGAGCTTTTAGACTTTTCTTGGATAGACATAATGAAACCCATACCCCTTGTTCAGAAACGGTCATTTTTTTCACCATCACCTCCTTGACACCAATGACGAAAATAAGGCATAGAAAGAGCCTAAGTTGGGTGCATGTTGTGAACACACTAATAAGTGAGGCAAAAACCCTTGCTTAATAAGTTCACATAGAAATATGAAGGATTTACTTGGTAAATATAATAACCAATATTCATCACCTCAATACATTTTGAAAAATTATTGAAGAAATAATTGTTCAATTATTAGAAAATACTAAGCAATAGGGTAGCGATCATTA
The DNA here is from genome assembly GCA_003996215.1 of Jaltomata sinuosa. Taxonomy (NCBI): domain Eukaryota; kingdom Viridiplantae; phylum Streptophyta; class Magnoliopsida; order Solanales; family Solanaceae; genus Jaltomata; species Jaltomata sinuosa. The sequence continues at coordinate 47,445 of QJPP01004085.1, forward strand.
CACACCAAAAATAACCTATTGAGGCATATATTGATACAACTATTTGATAGAAAAAAACCATCGGGAGGGGATCCTGGTCTTTACATCCATTGTTAAAAATCGTTAATCTTTACATTATAACTCTATTAAAAACAATATCTTGCAAATCTTTGAGGAATAGGATTCGACTGAAAGTAGAGTAAATCATCAACCTTAAGTAAAGTTTTTTCTCTCCATATTCCCTGTGGAATTTGCTGCCAACCTATTGGGTTACTATATTTGACCATGACCGCTTTGCACTAATTATTAGGGGTAATTAAAGCGAATCAGGGTCCTGGCACTTGGACAATTTGTGAGATTTTTCAAGTCGACATATGAAGGCCACAGATGGTCATACATTTGACATATGAGTGGTAAGATTCATAGGTGAAAGTCCTAACAAGTTTGAAACTAAGGGTCTTCAGTTGTTTATATACAGAGGCCACATATGGTTGTACATCTGACATACATACAATATGTTAGGCCAGAAATGAACTACTGAAAGATAAATTTTTAGAACCTATAGACGGTTGACTTATGGACCAACACATGAAATGCATGTTGAATTGTACATGAGCTTTAATGATTTTCTGGACTTGATTGAGTTTTGGAGCCACATACAGTCGTATGTCACCACATATGGACCAGATGTGGTGGCCATGTATGGGAAATTGCAGAAAAGGCTACAATTATGTGTTTAGTTCTAATTTCATTCCACTTTGTTTTTAGAAGACTTTTGAGAGAGAAAATACCTTAGGGCTTCCTCTAATCATCTAAGGTTAGTTCCTACTCAATTCTCGTGATTATTATGTTGATTTAACAAATATTAATACATATCCTCATTCTAATTCATAGATTCATGAAACTCAATTAAAGATCGAGTGAAGAGAATTTTTAGGAAATCTTCATTAGGTAGGTCTCTTTCTTAAATACTGCTATTAGAGGTTAATTAGGATTTGTGCAGTCTACTAAAAGTTGTTATTAATAATGATTGATTCATGAACATAAATTTTTACCTAAAACCCTACTTTTTTGAAAAGGATGTGAATTCATGAAATTTGATCAAAGTTTTGAACTTTATCATTATAGAGTCATTATAAAACATTGTTGAGTATGTTTAGGGCATTTTTAGCAGAATTTGAGGTATGTCACTTTTTTAATATACTTTTGACTACAAAGAGGTTTTGAACAGGACTTTATGCGCATGGGAGATAATCTCATATTGAATCTTTATATTTTAATTCATATTACGATAAATGTATGGATCATGTTTTGTACTATAATCGAAACTTGTTGAATTAAATTTAAAGTAATGACCTTTAACATGTTTTTTGTCTATATGAATGAGTTACTAATTTGAAACATGATTTAATGACTTTAAACATGGTTTCTACATTCTATAATTAGTTGATGTACCCATATTTGTCACGACCAGATTTCTCAAGTCATGATGGCACCTACAATCCCCAGTAGGCGAACCAATTCCCGTAGCCCAGAACGGTTAGTAATGGGCTACTACCTAACCAAAACGCACCAGCAAGCAGAAATAAGCGAAAGCAAAACCCGAATATAAATACATAAAGGAAACTACACCAACCCCAAGACTTGGTATCAATAGTACAGAAGCTTCTAATAGGATACAAGTGCTAGTAGTAACAAAATACAACATAAATTGCCTCCGAAAGTACAAGGAGCAACAGTACAACAGATGAGATGTAGACAAGCCCCGACCGTCAGGCGCTCACCCTAGTCTCAAAGATCAAAAAGCTGCACGAGTCTCCAACGTGATCAATGGCGAAAGCTCAGCTAATATCTGCACAAAAAAGTGCAGAAAGATAGTATGAGCACCAAAACCACGGGTACTCAGTAGGTATCATAGGCTGACTGAGCGCATATAAGATATAAAAGCAGTAAGTAACAGATAGCAAGAAAGCAGTCACTGAGGCAATAAGCAAGGCACAAGAATCTAGCACAGATCATCCATAACCAAGAGCTTCAAGTAACACATGCTAGCACAGAGATACAATTATACAGAATCACAGGTGAAGGAAAGGAGAACACACCTGGACTCCTTGCACAACAATATAAGTAAGTAGAGAGAGAGTTGAGAAAATAGCGGTATACCGGTAACCTCAAGTGGAAGGAAAAGACGGAGAGCAGTCTAACATACTCAAAATAGAATCAACCAGTATAAGGAAGTCATAACACCAATCCAATCACATGATAGCATAACCAGGGAATCACCTCACAAGTACAACCCTAGGATGAAATAAGTAGGCCACAATAACCGAGAGATACCACTCAGCTTCCCACAAGAATAGAACCAGAGTCTCACACTCTGCTCAGAAGGCCACACAAAAGTGCCTCAATAAGATAGGACTCTAAAGCCCTCTCAATAATTAAAAATCCCACAACCAAAGCCTCAACAGGCTAGCCATAACTAATCTTTCAAGAACCGGGTGCCAAGACAAGCTCTAAGTAAAAACATGAGTAAATATAGTCTACCTACAGTCCCAACGGCCGCCCATACAACCGAGGAACACAATCAAGGGAAAACAATCCCTCCGGCATGTCATACTACCAGAGCGTACACTGAACACACAAAAAACAAGGGTGGAATCAAATGCATGATATGATATGATATGATGTGAAATAGAACCTCTGTATGTACCTCCTCCGATGCCAATCAGGCCCAGCAGGCAGGTTCCATGGAAGGACTCAGCCTGTATACCTCTACTCCACCGTATACCCTTCCCTCCGGCGCACGCAGCCCGAAGCCCCAGGCCCAGAGCGGCAAGGTCCATGGAGGTCCCCGACCCCATACTAAAACTCAGTATCAAGACATGTCATCCGGAAGCAAGTCCGGGATCAAGATAGAGACCCAGTCTCAAGTATGCATGCCCAGACCCCGTCCAGGACTAAAGTAGTAGAAAATTCCTCAAAAACCCATTCAAGGGTGCCCGGGCGTAACCGGGTCTAAAACTGTAGTAAATCAAGTCTAGTGCTCCGCCCCGCGGAGACTAGTATTAGTAATAAAATCAAGTCTGGTGCTCTGCCCTGCAGAGACTAGTATCAGTAATAAAATCAAGTTAGGTGCTCTGCCCCACAGAGACTAGTACCATTAATAAAATCAGTGCAAAAATATCCAAAAATCCCTTTTTTTATCAACAACAACACAAAAAATGGGCCACAGGGCCATTCAAATTTAGGAAAACTGTCGGTAGTGGCTCACAGACAAAACTGTAGTAAAACATGCAGGGGAAAACCTTTTTCATTGATGATACGCTCGCACACAAATATAAAAGTAGCCCAATGGCTCACAAAAATTCCTATCAGCCCTACACAGGCCCAATAGCTACTCAGCAGACATAACCAGCCTAAAAGGATAATCTCTATATCCGAGACTCACGGACATTCCCAGAGTCAATACACGGCCACACAGGACCACAAAGGTAATATACATTACCACGTGAATACTAAAAACAACGTATGGAATAGACGGATGAAAGGCGGACAAGGTATGGGGCACCAACCTATAACAACCCATCCAAGGATGCTAATAATGCAGCTATAGCCTATATACGCAGAGTCTAGATAGGGAAAAACCATAACCTACCTGTCATCCGATGACTAGCTGCGGGAACGGCGTTGTCCAGGCTCAAAATACTCCGGGAAGCTCAAAATTTCAAAAACACTTTCAACTGAAGTCCGAAAGGCGTCTCTATGAAGCCTGACCAACCAAGGTAATGGAATAATTGCTAGAATCGATGAGGCTGCAAGAACGAGTCATAGCCATTTGATAAGGTGTTAATGTCACACTCGCGACCAGACAACTCCAAAGCATAAAATGAGGCCAATAATAATAAGAAATGGCAGCTAAATCCAACAATAATATGTTAACCACATCTCAAAGGAGCGACGAGCTCCCGAGGCACTATTTCAAGGCGTACTTCACGTTGTCCAATCCAATCACTATCGTATGCGATCCCAAAAAGAATGGCACAATTTCCCAATCCCTCCAGCACCTTACCACAACCAGAACACCACAACAATAACCAAACATAACAAGATAAAGGGGCTGTCCAAAGCCACAAATCCAAAATACCACTTCGTGGCTCAGAAATCCATAAAATAATACTAGAACATATAATAACAAAGGAGGGTCGTAGGGGAGAGATTTCCTTGACAAAAATATTCAATATCCCAAGATTAACAACCTGCCTCCTTGCAGGAACAACAAACAGAGCCAAAATCAACAAGAAACTACTACAAGATATCGGCAACAACAACTTTTCATAACTAGAAGCTTAAAATCTTGATCCAACAAATAGATAAGTATACGGGATCCATACCTCACCAAAATAACTCCATATCTACTGCCAAATACTCAGAAAACACCTTCTGGCTTGCTGCATCAACACCCACGAAGAGACGCCATGAAATCGACGGGGAAAACTATACCAAAATGACGAGCTCGCGACGTAGAGCAACTTCCGTTAAACTTCCGAATTGAAAGGATCAAAGTCCATGGATTATTTATGGACTCTCCCTCTAATTTTCTGAAGCTTTTGGGTGATTTTTATGAATTAAAACGAAGCTGGAACACCTTTTATAAAGCAAAACCGACTTAGGATGCGGGCCCCACCTTGACGTGTCTTTTTGCGCGGTCTTACAAAAACGTTAATATCTCTCTATTCTGAAGTTGTATGGACAAACGGTTTAGTGCGTTGGAAACAAGACTCGTAGACCTTCGATTTGGTATATTGTGGGACCACTAACTCTTTATAGATAGGGATAAACACCCCAAGATATTTAACCCAAATTTGAAGAGAATTCTTTAAAGGAATTTACAATAACTTTTTCCGACTTTTGTTTCGCAACTTGCTTGACTTCAAAACTTATCATACGACCATTTTGCGATTATAATACCTCATAACACATCCTTCTTAGTATATTAGACACTATTAGTCTTACCCCAAAGTCACGGGTTACTTTAAACCTTCCAAACGGGCGAGGTGTTACACGAGGCATTTCTTTAACTCAAACTTTCGAGTAAGGAATTCCTTTGACCTAGAACCTTGGTTTAATTCTTTGATATTACCAAGAATGTTGTCGGAAGTCAACGATTTCCAAAGTTGAAGCTCTAAAATGAGGAACGGCCATAAAGACCAAACAAATGGCTCGGGCACCGAACTACCGGTCCCGACAAGCCATACATGACTTGGGCCGCTACAAGTAAGCTCTAATGGTACAAGAAAGGCAAAAACGTGTAAATGACCGAAAACGGTCATGACATTATCCACTACTAAAAAGACTTTCGTCCCCGAAAGTCAGGAAGGAAGAAAATACCAGAGATTTAAGAATAGCGGATACAACGCCCCACTACTCTCTCAGACAACCCGGGTAGCCTCTACGACCGGACGGCACCCAATAGAACTGAACCAAAGAAAGCAACCAAGTGTTAATTTCTTACTAGCAAAGTTAGATTTCAACCTCCAAAGATCTGCCAACCCAAACTTAACATCGAGAATCTTAACCAAAAAGCACCTACACAACACCAAAACCAGAGCACCAAGGTTATCAACACACAAAACTCGAATCCTAAAACCATACCAAGTTCACCAGAAAATCCATCAACCCAAAACTCTAACTCATGAACCCGCTATTCCGCAAAAGCCCTTTTTTTTATTCTGAACTGAATCCTTTAGCACCACAAAAAGGAATCTGCATACAAGATGAACACTCAAACCACCTTCGAAGCATCAACTGACACAACAGAGATCCATAGTTCGTGCTTATACTTTACCACGAACGAACTCACCCATTGTACAAATGCGTTTTAAGCCAAGATATAGTCTACTAGCCTTTGCCATCCAAGATAACAACCCGTAGCATATCATTGAAAACAAAACTTACATTCCCTGACTGACCATCAACCAACGAACGAACACTTTTGCTAACATCGAACTTGCTAACTGAACCGTGCCAGGTCTGAATCAATTGAAAGTAAATGAACTAGGGAAACTTTCCCAAAAGACCCAAACCAAAACCACAATCCTGCAGGAAGTGTGGTAAGCCTACCACGAAGTCTGTAACCATGAGCCAAGCTCCCAACTCTAGAAAACACTGCTGCTACTCCGAACACTTGAACCCCATTTGAATGTGAAATTGCCTTATGAATCTCACCTCAGGAAGAAGTCCACCATGCCACAAATATCCAGTCCAAACAACCCGAAGGCAAAGGAAAAGGTGCTTGGGGTTCAAAGTTACCATCTAGCCATAGAAATTTTTGCATATACTTTCAACTCATTCCTTTGGCTCGAATCAACCGCTCTACTGGTTCTGCAAACACCAACTACTTCGAAGCATATATCATAACAAACTTCTAGTCCATACTGGCCGAGTCTAACCAACAGTGGAACCCCACATAAACAGCAACTCTGGAGGAATCAATTAAATAAGCTTTCAAATCCTTTGCAAATGAATGGCGATTACTAGTCTCTATATATCATCAGAGCTCCAAAATAGCCTCGCTAGTCTCAACCCGCACAAGCTGACCAGATAAAGCATACACCATGGCTGAAGCTCAAACTTACGCCGCTGAGTCTGTCCAATCATGGTAGAAGAACCTCGTACTAACTAGAACACTGCTGAAATCTAGAATATCTCACCTCTTGCAGAGGTTAGCCAAGGACTAGGTGTCCAAGGCCAATAGCCGCATCCACAACTGAAGTAAAGAAGCTAAGTTGCCTGCACCCACTGCCTCCCGGCACTAGGATGCTGCAACCAAATAGAAACTACCACGAACCATTCGATGTAACCTGCTATGCCATGATTCTGAACCCCAACTTTCAAAACTGCCAACTAAAGCTTTGGTCGAACCAGGATGCTTCCAATGAACCCTTAGGAACCCAAGCTAACTAGGCCTGAATATGCAAATTGCCAACACCGCAGTTGCTACTGAAACAAAACCAATCGATGGAAAACCCACATCAATATGTAGATGGCTGAATCGAATCACCGACACACAATCCCAAAGCAAACCTTCATCGCCACCTCAGGCAACTACAAGGACACTTAAACACAAACAAAGAGTCATGTCCCTTCTTTTTCAACTAAACAAAAATGCTTCCTTATCACATACTAAACCTTACAAATCCTTTCTCGAATAAGAACCTGAAGCCATTACCTTACTACTCATAGCTACACGTCAAATTCAATAAGGCAGGAGAAGAATGGGCCAGATGCCTAACTCAGCAGAAATACTTACAAATAAAACCTAACCACGAGGTTACGATCAACACTTAGTCGGAAGTTCTTAAAGTCAAGACCCAATCACAATGCCAACAGCCAGAGCTCATCGAAAGAACTAAGATCAAGATTCATTCCAACTGGAGCTAAGGATACAACAAAACACCCAATGGACCAGGAAGTGGAGGAGACTATGGGAACAAGCCACATACCTGCCAACCTCCTAAACTAATCAACAAAGAGGGTCGACTCTAGACACTCGGGAGACCAAACCAATCTAAGCATACTAGCATAACCAATATCTCCCAACTGAGGCAAAATCTCAACTCCGGCCAACTACCGGTAATACACCAAACCATCACACGGATCTCTAGCCATGCTAGATAACGGCCTAGGCAACAACCATCTAGGACCATTCAACAAGTGCAACTCAACCACAAGTCCAAAATCACAATGAAACAGGGATAACCCAACTAGAAACAGACTAACAAGAACTACCCACGAGCTACAACTCAGGGAAAACACCTCTCAAGGCTAACTTACCCCCATCCACTACTAAAGAATAAACTACCAATAAAATAACATATCGGTACTACAATTCGGGTAGCCAAACAACTTAAACAAGTAGCAGGTAGACATATAAGTAATTACACGACAGAAGGGATAGAGTCGCAACACGAGCGGGACTAACATAAGTCGAAGGTAGCAAAAGCCTATCCTGGAGCAATAATATCAGGAACCTCTACCTCTGTCCCACCAAGAGAAGTATCAAGATGATGGGATATAACTCTAGACTGAGTAGTCGAAACTAAAGGCCCAACCAGCCCTCGCCAGGGACAATATCTATAAAGGTAACCAATCTCTCCACACTGATAATAACCAGGTTGTCTGGGATACATAATCCTGGGGAAATTCCTAGCAAAGTGCCCATGCTCACCACATCGAAAACATCCTATACCATATGAAGTCCGATGGGAAAATCTCACCTCGTACTCCAATACCGACAGAAAACCCTGCTGAACAACAAGAAGCTCAACCCTAACTGAAACACCACTCACAGCACCAAGTACTGAAACACTCACCGTAGGACTCAGAGTCCTAGACACGATGTCCTGAAGCGCTGAGATTGCTATGAATCCAGTCGGAGGTTGGGCTGACCCAACACCCCCTATTTATTGCAGTAAACCCTCACTCTGGAGTCCTGGCGCTATTGTAAGCACTGAAGCAACAGGAACAGAAGCATCAGCACCAACCATTATCGCATTCGTCTGAGGAATTCGAGAATGAATGAACAACCGAAGTTTAAAAGTCAATAGAGCCAGGAACGCATGATGATGAGCCAAAAAGATGAAACTTTTCCTAACAATGCCCTGTAGCCTCCCGTAGATAGGATACGGACGTCATCGTACCAATCCACGAGACTCTACTTAGACACTTGCTTCTGTACCATGACACTGGTGAACCTAGAGCTCTGATACCAAGCTGTCACGACCCGATTTCTCAAGTCATAATGGCACCTACAATCCCTAGTAGGCGATCCAATTCCCGTAGCCCAGAATGGTTAGTAATGGGCTACTACCTAACCAAAACGCACCAGCAAGAAGAAATAAGCTAAAGCAAAACTCGAATATAAATACATAAAGAAAAACTACACCAACCCCAAGACTTGGTATCAATAGTACAGAAGCCTCTAATAGGATACAAGTGCTAGTAGTAACAAAATACAATATAAATTGCCTCCGAATGTACAAGGAGCAACAGTACAACATATGAGATGTAGACAAGCCCCGACCGTCAGGCGCTCACCCTAGTCTCAAAGATCCAAAAGCTGCACGAGTCTCCAACGTGATCAACGGCGAAAGCTCAGCTAATATCTGCACAAAAAAGTGCAGAAGTGTAGTATGAGCACCAAAACCACGGGTACTCAGTAGGTATTATAGGCCGACTGAGCGCATATAAGATATAAAAGCAGTAAGTAACAGATAGCAAGAAAGCAGTCACTGAGGCAATAAGCAAGGCACAAGGAGCTAGCATAGATCATCCATAACCAAGAGCTTCAAGTAACACATGCTAGCACAGAGATACAATTACACAGAATCACAGGTGAAAGAAAGGAGAACACACCTGTAGTCCTTGCACAACAATATAAGTAAGTAGAGAGAGAGTTGAAAAAATAGCGGTATACCGGTAACCTCAAGTAGAAGAAAAAGATGGAGAGCAGTCTAACATACTCAAAATGGAATCAACCAGTATAAGGAAATCATAACACCAATCCAATCATATGATTGCATAACCAGGGAATCACCTCACAAGTACAACCGTAGGATGAAATAACTAGGCCACAAGAATAGAACCAGAGGCTCACACTTTGCTCAGAAGGCCACACAAAAGTGCCTAAAAAAGATAGGACTCTAAAGCCCTCTCAATAATCAAAAATCCCACAACCAAAGCCTCAACAGGGTATCCATCACTAATCGTTTAAGAACCGGGTGCCAAGACAAGCTCTAAGTAAAAACAGGAGTAAATATAGTCTACCTAGAGTCCCAACGGCCGCCCATACAACCGAGGAACACAATCAAGTGAAAACAAACCCTCCGTCATCCCATACTACCAGAGCGTACACTGAACACACAACAAACAAGGGTGGAATCCAATGCATTATATGATATGATGTGAAATAGAACCTCTGTATGTACCCCCTCCAGTGCCAATCAGGCCCAGCAGGCAGGTTCCATGGAAGGACTCAGCATGTATACCTCTACTCCACCATATACCCTTATCTCCGGCGCATGCATCACGAAGCCCCAGGCCCAGAGAGGCAAGGTCCATGGAGGTCCCCAACCCCATACTAAAACTCAGTATCAAGACATGTCATCCGAAAGCAAGTCCGGGATCAAGATAGAGACCCAGACTCAATTATGCATGCCCAGACCCCGTCCAGGACTAAAGTAGTAGAAAATTCCTCAAAAACACCTCCAAGGGTGCCCGGGCGTAACCGGGTCTAAAACTGTAGTAAATCAAGTCTAGTGCTCCACCTCGCAGAGACTAGTATCAATAATAAAATCAAGTCTGGTGCTCTGCCCCGCAGAGAATAGTATCAGTAATAAAATCAAGTCTGGTGCTCTCCCGAGGCACTATTTCAAGGCGTACTTCACGTTTGTCCAATCCAATCACTATCGTATGCGATCCCAAAAAGAATGGCACAATTTCCCAATCCCTACAACACCTTACCAAAACCAGAACACCACAACAATAACCAAAATAACAAGATAAAGAGGCTGTCCAAAGTCACAAATCCAAAATACCACTTCGTGGCTCAGAAAATCCATAAAATAATACTAGAACATATAATAATGAAGGAGGGTCATAGGGGAGAGATTTCCTTGACAAAAATATTCAATATCCCAAGATTAACAACCTGCGTCCTTGCAAGAACAACAAACAGATCCAAAATCAACAAGAAACTACTACAAGATATCGGCAACAACAACTTTTCATAACTAGAACCTTAAAATCTTGATCCAACAATTAGATAAGTATACGGGATCCATACCTCACCAAAATAACTCCATAGCTACTGCCAAATACTCAGAAAACACCTGCTGGCTTGCTGCATCAACACCCACGAAGATACGCCATGAAATCGACGGGGAAAACTATACCAAAATGACGAGCTCGCGACGTAGAGCAACTTCCGTTAAACTTCTGAATTGAAAGGATCAAAGTCCATGGATTATTTATGGACTCTCCCTCTAATTTTCTGAAGCTTTTGGGTGATTTTTATGAATTAAAACGAAGCTGGAACACCTTTTATAAAGCAAAACTGACTTAGGATGCGGGCCCTACCTTGACGTGTCTGCTTGCGCGGTCTTACGAAAAACATTAATATCTCTCTATTCTGAAGTTGTATGGACAAACGGTTTAGTGCGTTGGAAACTAGACTCGTAGACCTTAGATTTGGTATATTGGGGGACCACTAACTCTTTATAGATAGGGAGAAACACCCCAAGACATTTAACCCAAATTTGAAGAGAAATCCTTAAAGGAATTTACAATAACTTTTTCCGACTTTTGTTTCGCAACTTGCTTGACTTCAAAAATTATCATACGATCATTTTGAGATTACAATACCTCATAACACATCCTTCTTATTATATTCGACACTATTAGTCTTACCCCAAAGTCACGGGTTACTTTAAACCTTCCAAACGGACGAGGTGTTACACGAGGCATTTCTTTAGCTCAAACTTTCGAGTAAGGAATTCCTTTAACCTAGAACCTTGGTTTAATTCTTTGATATTACCAAGAATGTTGTCAGAAGTCAACTATTTCCAAAGTTGAAGCTCTAAAATGAGGAACGGCCATAAAGACCAAACAAATGGCCCGGGCACCGAACTACCGGTCCCGACAAGCCATACATGACTTGGGCCGCTACAAGTAAGCTCTAATGGTACAAGAAAGGCAAAAATGTGTAAATGACAGAAATGTGTCATTTCAATATTAATAATAAGAAAATTAATGAACAATTCGACTATTTGTCGATTAGGCTACAACCAATAATTTTGTTGATGTTCCATGAGTGATGTTGTCTATTTTTGAGTCTCTATGGACAACCTTGCTACTCTGGAGGGAGAGTACTCTTCTAGGGTCAATAACCCTGATGAATTGATATTGGAGAAGTCTTGCTATTCGAGAGAAAAAGTAGACTTTAAGGGTTGGTAGCCCTATGAATTGCTCTTGGAGTTGTTGATTCGCCTTAAGTTGGCCTGATGGATTTGATTCGCCCATGAGTTGGCATGAACTTTACTATTTTGATTTTTTGCCTAAAATTAGTCATGACGGTAAGATGATTGACTTGATTTTTGGCTTTTGTTTTCCTTATACGATTATAATGAACTGAAATTGATTATTTTGCCATTAATGTTTCTGTAAACTTTCATGATTTCACTATATTTATGGAATTTGAACTGTTTCATCATAATTGTTTTACCATATTTATTATTATTAGTATTTTATTATATTATACTCTTGTCCCAAGACACTCACTTAGTATCCAGTATTCAGACATAACATTGTTGTTTTTATGGTGTATTAGGTAATGAGGGAGAGAAAGTACATGTTGATCTCACGGACTAGGAGTATTTGCCATCCATCCAAAATTTTTGTGAGCCCACATTCTTTCTTGTGGAACTCCAGTGACTACTTTAACTGCTCTATTACATTTCAGATTATGTTTCGAGTTAGTTATTCTTTTCATAGAGACTTTGTATACTAATGGTGTGTCATGGATACTATGTATAGTCATTTCTTGAATTATTGTGACACACTAATATGTTTAGGTGCTAGAAAAATTATTACATCATGTATATTATTCTTTATTTTGTTAACTAATTATCTCAATTTAAATATGCATAATTGGATTAAGTAATAATGATGGAGAAATCAGTGTGATCGAATGTCACCCCTCGGGTTTGGGGCATGACATATTCATACCCGCAAGGGTCTCACATCTCAAATTTCACCCAAATATAACCTCTAATAAACCCTCAAACTCTCAAATTACACTATCATAAGTTTTAGGACAAAAATCCTAATTCTACAATTCAAAACACAGATTAAATCAATAATTAACACTTGGAATCACAGATATTCACAAAAATAAAGGTTAGATTCTTACCTCTTATCAAATCAAGAAAATTTCCTCCAAACAGTTCTAATCTGAGATCTATAGCTCAAAATATGATATGAAATGTTAAATCTCGATTTGGGAAATATTTAAGTACGTTGTCAGGTCCTTAATCAAGAATGTGAGGTCCCATTCAAGATCGTGGTCATGCAACCAGGGGTAACCCTTCGCAAACTCTAAATTTGCTCGCATTATTGCGTCCTAGAGTGCATAGATCCTCCTCCTCTTCATGAATATGGTATACACCACACATCCACACCACAACCCTCAACCAGTTTACTTGATTGCTTGTCATGCTTGCTGCGCTAACAACTTAAAATATATGGTATTATCACTTAAACATATTGGTTCCCAAAACTCACTCGAACCCCTCGGGATACGAACCAATTCAAATCACCCATTCTTATTTTCCAAAATTACTAGTTTTTGATTGAAGAGTTTGATCAATCACTCTTATGAATAAGATTTTCCAGTCATACCTTGATGAGTTCATGGTGGTATAGTTGGATGAAACAATCATTTATAGTAAAACCTCAGAGGGGCACGTGGAGCATCTACATAAAATCTTCCAACTACTCAATTTTACATTAAGAAAGAGAAGTGCTAGTTTGTTAAGGAGGAAGTAGTCTTCTTGGCGCATGTCATAAGCCAAATCAATATGGACAAGGCCAAAGCGTCTACTATACGGGAGTGTGAGGGGCCTACTTCCATGACTGAACTGAGGTCATTTCTGGTGCTCATGAACCACTATCGTCAATTTAGAAAGGGGTATTTTGCCATTGCTGCAACTAAAGAAGAACTGTTCTTGGGAGTGGACGAAGAGCTGCCAAATAGCCTTTGAAGAGTTAAAGGTTGCCTCTATATGCCAAAATAGGGGAGCTTAAGATGCAATATTCTAAAAGGAATGTCATGATACAAAGTGGTCTAGTCATCTGAGCTAACAAGTCACGCAAGGACTCTTGGAATAAACATGTTATTGGCCACAAATGAGAGAGGAGATCAAAGGCTACGTGTCGACTTGTCTTATTTTCCAATAAGAGAAAGTGGAGAACAAGGAGCCCGGTGTACTTTTGGAACCTCTACTTGTGGCAGAGCGACCATGGGATAGTGTCACGATGGACTTTATCATGGCACTACCATTTTCTAGTTCCATTATGGTCGTGGTTGATAGATTCTCAAAGTATGCAACCTTTATTCCCGCACCACCAGATTGCAAGGCCAAAAAAGCAGCCCTTTGTTCCTTTAGAGCGTGGTAATGTATTGTGGACTACCACGGACTATCATAAGTGACCGATACCCATGCTTTAGGGTTCAATTTTTGATGGAGCTCATTTGACTCTTGGGTTTGGAGTTGCCCTTCTCCACGAGTTTCCACCCGGCCGGGTAAATGCCATACTTGAGTCTTACTTGAGGCACTTTGTGAGTGCAAACTAACGGGATTGGGCTAAGCGTCTTAATGTGGCATAATTCTCCTATAACTTCCAAAGGACCAAAGATACAATGCGTACACTATTCGAGTGAGCTATGGGTCAAGAACCATATGATCCCCATACTTTGGTGAGTTCTTACAAAGGCAGAAGTCCCAGAGCATATCAATTGGCAAAGACTTGGGAAGAATATACCGACACCGCTCGCTCATACTTAGAGAAGGTTGCATAGAAGATGAAGAGGTTCGAGGATAAGAAGAGGTGACCTGTGGACTACAAGGTAAAAGACTTTGTGATGGTGAAACTTAATAGGACTATAGAAACATTCAAACCTCAACTCTGAGTCTATAAATCCCAAATGTTGACTTTGGTCAACTCTTATGTTTTCAAACTTTGAGTTTTGGTTTTATTCCCCAAAATGCATCCAGGAGAGAACCCGTGAAATCCATCCCCCAAGTCATAAAATATATAATGAGCCTATAGGAAATCGCAATTAGGAAAAAAAGTTTTAATACTGAAAATGATCAGAGGAGTCGTTACGTAATTGTTGTTACTTATATCAACACAAAAAATGGAGCTATAACACACATACTAAGAACCCAATCTCTGTAATTTCATCAAGACACATTATTCAAACAAGACTAGCCCAGAAATTCTTCCAACAAACAATTTCTACATTATCGAAAATAAACACGAGAAGAAAGGAACGAAAGGGGAAGTGTTTACCTTTTTTGGAGCAGCGTCTGGGACTACGAGCCACGTCGAAGAACCTCACCCACCACCGGAGTTGTATTCAACTTTTACTTATCGGAATCGATGAGTATTTTCTCTTTTTATGAGTATTTTTTTTTGAAACATTGGAATATTCCGAGTTAGGGAAATGCTTCCCCAAAGAAACTCTAAAACTCCAAAGCCAGCCCATATTCCATTCCTCATGAGGGGTTTATATAGGAATGTCTAGGGCGAATTTTGGGGGGAAAACAGAGGGGCTAAATGGGGAAATCCTTTGGGGTTTTCGAATTTGAAATCAAAACCAAACCAATCGAGCCAGTGCATGTACTGTTGGTACGAATTTGGGGTGATTTCTCCACAATTTAAGGGATAGGGACGTTGGAGAAGCCAACTGTCCTCTTTCTAGAACCTTCTCAGTTCTTGCCAGCTTCAATTTGACAGAGACGAAGGGAATGGGACGGCGTTTGGGAATTTTACGGAGTTGGGAGCTATTGTTGAAGCTGATCTATTTGAAAATAGTACCATCTTGGTACAGATCTTGAGCAAATTTTCTTGTGAAGGACGACGGAGGAGGGAGATTCCTCCACGTAGCTCGCCTTGTACTTCTAGGTACGATTCTCGTGCGTGGCACGCAATTTTGGTACGAATTTGAGAAGGCAAACGTAGGATGTTGAGGCGACGTTTAGGGTTCTTTTTGGGCGTCGTTTAGAGGGAGAAAGGGGAGAGATAAGGGGTTTGTTTGTCATCTTTTGTGTTAGAGAGAAAAGGATAGAAAGGGAGTATAAGTGGTGTATTGGGTTTGCTGGGCCGGGTTGGAGACAAGAGGTGGGCTGGGGCGGTCCAAAAGAGTTGGGCCAGCGGGTCAGGAGGGTTGCTGGCCCAGATTTCGGCTGATGCTAAAGGAGTTATATGGTGTATTGAGGATTTGGCCACATTTTGCCAAATGTGGCCATTTTGAGTTAAAGATGTAGCCAAATTGAATAGGATTTAGGAAAATTCGGCTAGAATTTAAATAGCTTTAGGGATTTAGGCTAGAATAGAAATAAAGACGGACTAATTACAATTATCTTGAGCTTCTTTAAACATAAACAAATTGCAATAATTAATTGTATTTAACACTTAATTACCTCTTTAAATAAATTATGAAATTAATTGTTGAATTAATCTCTAATTTGAAATAATTTGGAGAAAAATCAAGCGTTTAATCTTTTAAAGGATTTTCTTATGAAATTAAACTTTAAAATAGTTCTTTAAGTAAACTTATATAAATTCCATATAATTAAATATGAAAGATATAAATTGTTACTCAAACTATTATAAAGCTGATTTGAAAAATATTTTATCCCTTTTTACTGAACAATTATTTCAAAAATTATTTAAACTTCAAAAAGGCTCAAGATTAATTCGTAATGTGGAGGGTAAAAATTTGGTGTCAACAACCACTCCCATAATCAAGACCAAATTATATCTAATATTGTGCTACAATCATCAAGATGTTTGTCTAACTTCATCTTTGATTGTGAACATATATTTATAACGTATAAGAACCGATAATTTTAATCTTCCGTGTATGAGCGAAAAAACTCCATACACTAAATTATCTACTGTATAAATAAAGAACACACATGCAGGCATAATGATCTATTTAATAGAAATTTTATCAAATCAAATAAATAAAATAATCAGTCTTTATATATTGATAAAAACATAATACTATAGCTAAACCACATGATTAATAATGTATCCTAACACATGCAAGTATCACTAGTTTTGGAGGATTTATATGAGATATTTCTGCATTGTAATAGTTTAATATTTTTAATTGTGTCATATCTCTATTTTAGATTATTTGTAAATATTTGAAAGTCCATTGAGAAATATTGAGTTTTGGTTCGCCTAACGTGAATGTTGGGTGTCAGCACGACTCAAGTAAATTAGTGATAATCATTCAGCGATATAATTATAAAATTATATTATTTACATTCATTATATACATACATATTAACAAATTAATCATTATAATGTATAAGTTTGAATATTGCGTGAATTATGGTACCATATACTATTATGCAATAATCATTTTGTTGTGATCACATGATTATTGTTAACAGTATGACTATTATACCATGGTGTTTTTGTAATGTAATTTTCTCATCATAATTAAAGAACATTAATATGCCTATTCAATAATATTATGCAAAATGATAGATATTAGAAAATAAATACTAAATCACCCTAGTGTGATTATTTATACAGATTTACATGTTTGCTGAAGCGACAAATATTAGAGCATTAATACTAATTATCTAGTAACTTTTGTGAAGCGATAAATATTAGAAAATAAATACTCAACCCAAAGAGTCAAGTTGCACAAAATAGTGTGCTTTGAGTAAATTGAGTAAGTCTGGTATGATTGTTTCAACAGATTTACATAATTACTGCAATAAAAATTATTTTGCCTTATGTTGTAAAATCGTGCGATGTGTAATGGGTCAAAACTAGTCTTCAAATAACATAGCAACAAGAGGTGAAGTTTCAATGCTATGAGACGCAAGAATTAAGCTTACAATGCTAATAAGTCGTTGCCTTTTATTTCATTTGCTTACTGTTTGGTGTATATACAAAATTATATATATATGTACATATTAATATAACGTGTATTTAACTAGGAGATCTAGGTACATTGAACATGCTATCCCTTGCCCTTAGGATTACTAGCTACATTAGAAGTCGTAGATAAAGGGGGAGTCGATGATGTGTGGCATGCTTCAATACTCCCCTTGCAAGATGAATGTAATGACCCTCTAGGTTATTGTCTAATTTTTTGTGCCTTTTTTGCATTTTGAACTTTTTTACAGCGGCTACAAGTTATTTATGACTTTTTGGGACTGACGGTTCGGTACCCTGGCAGTTCATTTGTGTTTTAAGCCTATTTCCCTGTTTTAAAACTGTTAAAGCTAGTAGAGTTGATTTTGATCAACATTTGGAGAAGATGGCCTTGGATGGAAATTATGTCAGTGATGATAGCTGCGGAATATCGACTTTAGGCTAGAGAAAACTTTGGTTCAGGTCCCGAGGCTTCTAGACTCATTTTGGGCTATTGGATTCTTTTTTGGTAAATGTTAGTTTTTGGGCATGGGGCCAACTTTTTATAAAAAAGATCTCCGTTGGAAATTTTGTCGATTCCGTTGAGTTTGAAATGTCATTTTCTGTAGGGTAGCATAGTTTATTTACATCGACATGACCCCAAAAGAATCCTGAGGGTCCATCCGAGACATTTTGAAGTGGGGTGGGCTATTTGCGCGAAGAAGAGGCGCCAGGCACCGCCTCCTTTCCCCTTCGCCTATGCGTGGCCCTGGCCGCTTAAGCGCGCCCGTGTGCATGGTGGCTAGCCCGCGTTCGTGTAGAAGGGGCACCGGGCCCTGCCTCTACTTGCCCTTAGAGTGCGCGAGTGCCAGGCTTCCTACGCGAGGGTGCATGCGCGATGTCCTGCCCGCGTGCGCTAAGGTCTGTGTCTAGCTGCTATATATGTTTTTCAACTTCATTTTTATCTTCTTTCAGTCAAAAATCTTCCATTGTTGAGAGCTCCAAAGGGTGGTTCAAAGCTTTCTTTAATACTCCTTATTCTGGTAAGTTCCCCCTAATTCCTGTCTCCTTTTGCGTCATTAAATTCATTTTATCTTCTGTTTAAATTCTGTTAAATTCCTTGTGTAAGTCCTTTGATCAAATAGACTTTTGGGACTGTTTTGGGCCCTAAAATGAGTCCCATTTGCGCTCAAATTTTGGGCATAGGTTTATAAACCTGCTCAAACATAATTATAAAATTTGTTTTCTATTTTATTGCACAGACACCGAAGGTCAATTTCCGACCTGATTTTTTGCTCGAATTTCCATATAATAATATGGGTGTCATTCTTCTCATCTTGACACATGGATTATGTTTATGATAGTGTGGCAGCATTTTGAGGCTTGTCAGAAGGGGAAGGCACATGATTGACGGTTCGTGCTTGCAGTTCGGCTCCGAGGTATGTTATGATTTATTTATCTTAGACCTGACTTAGTTAGATTTTTATATGTTATGAGTTGCATGAACATTAGGGTAGGTTTTAGTTTATAATTAGGCTTATATCATGCTTTCTGCTTATCTTTGGCCATTTTTGGGACTGTAGTTTAGCAATATCATGTTTATCCTTAGCCTAGAATCTATAGAATAATTTAAGGAGGTTTTAGAGGTAGTGTAGGTGCTTTCACTTGTTCTTATTTAAGTACCATTTCTGCTCATTTAATACATAAGACCGAGGCATAGCATGGATCAGACGGAATTCCAGGTTAGTTGCCTTGTTTGGAGGGTATTTTACCTTGGTTACTCATAAATATATGATATTCTCCGAATTTGGCATTATAGCTCATACTGCATTGCATGGAAATTGTTTTGGAAATAAAGGAAATATGGAATTTTTGGTTCAAACTTGAGATTTTCTACTTAACCATTGATTTTTGAAAGAAAAAAAAGTACCAACATTTATGCCGGTCTGAGGGACGTTTCCAAACCTTTTCTCCATTTACTTTTCTGTTGATGAGTCCGATGCACGATTCTAGATGGCTTGAGGAGCATATATCTGAATTTTTATTTTATGCATATGTTGATGAGTCCAACATTAAATTTCAGGCGCCCGTGTTGCCAGATATCGGGTTTTGCTTTTCTGCATTAACCGTATTATGCATCATATCATCACATGATGCATTGCATTTTCTTATGTGCCCTTGAAGAGCCTTTGTCTGTATTATTATTATCTTCACCGTTAGTTTAAAGTGTTTCTTTATAACTAGATTTAGGTTGATTCCTGTAGTTAATTTACTTTCTTGTAGCTTGTACTATATATTATCTTTCTGAGCTCGATCGGCCTATGATTCCTACTGGGTACCCATTATTTTGGTACTCATACTATACTTTTGCATATTTTTTTATTGCAGCACCTAGTACGAGCCACCCTTGTTGACCCTCTGGTTATTCATGCCCAACTGTTGTTTGGATCGCGATGAGCTCCCAGCATTGGAGATCCTTCACTACTTTCTATCTACATTTTTTGTTTATATTTTATATTTTGGATTGACAGTACATGTTATATAGCTATTCCGTACTCTAGATGCTCTTGTACCGGTGACGCTAGGTCCAGGGTTGTTCTTTGTATATATTTGTCTTCTCGGTCACTTTTGGGCCATTTTGAATATTTATTTCTGTTGGTTAATATCTATAATGTTGGCCCCTTTCTTGTATGATTCCTTCCGCTTTGCAGTATTTAAAATATTTTGTTGTGCTTCTGCATTTTAAGGTTAGCTTGCCTACTGCGGTGATGGAGATGCCATCGCGGTCCGATTTCATGTTTTGACAAAGTGGTATCAGAGCTTTAGGTTCACCGGTCTTACCAATACAAGAGCAAAGTGTCTAGTAGAATGTCATGGATCAGTATGATAATGTTTGTATCCTATCTGTGAGAGGTTATAGGATATTCCTAGGAAAGATTCCATCTTGTTTGATTCTTTATTGTGCGTCCTTGACTTTATCAATTTCTAAATATATTTTATTTCCTCTTTCTTAGATGGTTTGGATGAGATCACTGGTAAGTAAGGACGAGGCCCCTGCACCTGCACTTAGAGCTCCAGTTAGGAAATGGGGTAAAGGTTGACCTACCAAAAGAGCTATGCTGACTGGAGTGTTCGAGACTTAGAGTTTATAGTTGGTGATTGTGTGTTCCTTTGGGTGTCGCCAATGAAGGGCGTGATGAGGTTCGGGAGGAAGGGAAAGCTCAGTCCTAAGTTTATTGGGCCATTTGAGATCTTTCATTGCATTAGGGAGGTTGCTTATGAGTTGTACTTTCCCCCTGCTCTTCTAGGTGTTCATCTTGGGAGATTGAGACCGATATGCAGACCCGCTATCCTCACCATTTCGAGCCTTTAGGTACTTTCCTATCTTTGACATTCTAGGACAAAAGTCCTTTTAGTAGTGAATGTTGTAATATCCCTCTAGGTCATTTTCTTGTTTTTCATGCTTTTTATGCATTTTGAAATTTTCAACAGTGACTACAGGTCATTTATGACTTGTCGGGACTGACAATTTGGTTCCTGGGTAGTTCATTTGTGTTTTAAGCCCATTTACCTGTTTTGAAACTCTTAAAGCTGGTTGAGTTGACTTTAGTCAACATCCGGAGAAGACAGCCTCAGATTAAAATTTTTTCCGTGTTGTTAGCTCCGAAATGTTGACTTTGGGCTAGAAGGACCTTTTGTTTGGGTCCCGAGACTTCCGGACTTATTTTGGGCTATTGGGTTGCCACAACATGATTTCTCAGGTCATGATGGTACCTACAATATCCCTGTAGGCGTATCAATCCCCATGGTCTGGAATGGTATTAATATGCCACTAATAAAGAAAAGCACGTACAAGAAAGAGTAATAAGCAGCAGAATGTAAAGAAGACATAAAAAGAGAAGACAACCTGAATATATATATATATATATATATATATATATATATATATATGATGGCCCTTTCGGTCATCTTCGTATTTACGCATTTATTGTACTGTTAGAGCTTTCCTGTAGCGACCCCAAGTTATTTATGGCTTGCTGGGACCGGTAGTTTGGTGCCCTGGTCATTCTTTTGGTTGGTTTGGCTGTTTGCCTATTTTAGGGTCTTAACTTAGAATATCGTTGACTTTGGTCAATATTCTTAGTAAACATGCTCGGAATCAAATTCTAACAGTTCCGTTAGCTCCGATGCGTGAAGTTTGGTCTAGAAGGATCCTTGATCAGGTTATGGGAGCTTTAGGTTTTGTTTTGTTTTGGTTTTTGTGTTTTAGCGAAATTGAACTTGAAAGTTTGACTTTGGTCAATATTCGGAGAAGACAGCCTCAGATAAAAATTCTGACAGCGCTGTTAGCTCCAGAATGTCAACTTTGGGCTAGAAGGACCTTTGGTTCGGGTCCCGAGGTTTCTGGACTTGTTTTGGTACTTGGTGTTCCATTTTGAAAAGCGAGGCCTAAAGTTGTTCTTGGGTGTGGGACCCAATTTTTGTGCTATCAACCTCCATTGGGGTTTTTGTCAATATCATTGAGTCTGAAATGCCATTTTTAGTCGAATAGCTCTACTCGTTTGAGTTTGCAGGACCCCAGATGTGTTTCTGTGGGTCTGTCGAGGTAAAATTCTTGTTGAGAATTGATGTTTCCAGCTGGTGCGTCATGGCACTAGCATGGCCTTCGCATACACGGTGGCTGCCCGCATTCGCGTAGGATAATGCCAGCCGTCCCTCTGCCCTTTCCTTCGCGTAGGCTCTCGCCAGGTTGCATTCGCAGGCCCGCTTTCACGGTGGCCTAGCCGCGTTTGCGCAAGGCAGGCGCCTGGCCTAGCTAGCGCTTGGCCTTCGCGTGCATGTCGGCTGCCCATGTTTGCATGCCCCGCATAGGCGGTGGCCTGTCGCATTCGCGAAGGATTGGGCCAGCAACTATTTAAGCTGTCCATTACGTTTTTCTAGCCCTCATCTCTCATTTCCCCCAACTCTAACACACCCAAAACACTCTCTAATTTGCTCAAATCAGTGCACCCTTGTAGAATTCTTATTCCCTTGATAAAGTCTTGCTCCGTTGGCATTTTTGTAAGTTTCTCCTCTTCTCCATAGTTGTCATCTCCATTGGTATAAATCATCATTGTTGCCATCTTCTCAAGCTCAATTTTTTTTTGTAGAATCTATTCATGTGTGAGGTTGCATGCTCCGTGGGCTCATCCAATTCATATCCCTTGGCATAATTCTCTCCTTTAGGTAGGTGATTCTTGTCAATTTCCGATTTTCATTCTTAATTCTCCATTATATGGTTTCTTAACTTTAGGGGCTGTTTTAGCTCGAATTTACTGCCCAAATTCCTTGATTTCCCGGGCATGTACTGCCATGGTCTTGATGATCATAATGTGAGTTTCATTTTCGGTTTCGAGTTGCGGGGCCCACAGGCCTGCCGGTGACCCGAATTTCGACTATGGGTATCGTTAGACTCATTTTATTGCATTACTTACATTTTTGATAGTTTGATCATCTTTTGGGGTTCTCATAGTGATTCGGGCATGGATATCATTGTCCCAGTAGCTTGTCATCGGACGACAGGTAGGTTACGGTCTAAACTCCCTAGACTTAGCATATATCAGATAAAGTTGTACTAATTGACATCCATGGGTTAAGTTATTAGCTTGACATCATAGAACATTGACTGATTTTTCCTGTCCATGCCATTCTTTCTTCTGTTGTGTGTAGTACTCTTCGCAGCTTGATGTTATCACCCTTGTAGTCCTGTGTGACCTTCTTTTGACTCTGGACCATAGATGGTGGGTTATTCGGGGGTGTCCGTGAGTCCCAAACATCATTATCGCGATTTTAGGCTAGTTATGTGTATTGTAGAGCGATTGGAGCCTGTGTCAGGCCGATAGGTTGATTGTGGGTCGGACCCCACTATTGTGATTGTGTACACCACTCATCATGCATATAAAAGGATTTTCTTCATGATTTACTATAGTTTTGGCTTCGGGCCTTCTATTGATCATTTCTAAACCTTGCATGGCCCGTGGGGCTCATTTTCGGTAAAATTTATTATAAAATGGTTGGGTACCATCTTAATGGATCTTCTTGGGGTGAGAGGAAATAAAAAGAAGGTTTTATCACTATTTCTACTCTTACTAGATTCAGCGGGGCCGAGGGCTAGACTTGTTTTACTGCAACGTCCAGGGTGACCCTAGGCTCTGCGGGGCCGTGCGTTAGGACTTTGACTTACTATTTTAGACCTGGTTACTCTTCAGGCAGCTAGACTTGGGGATTTTTGAGATTGCGGGACATCTAGTATATTGGTCGGGTGCCTTCATGGACCTTGCCATTTCGGACTAGGGGCTACGTGCTGCGAGTGCCGGAGGGTGGTTATATGGCATAGTAGGGGTATACGGGTGTGACCTTCTATGGATCCTGTCTTCTGGGCCTTATAGGATGCCGGAAGCGGGTAACATACGGTACTACTATCACTCTTGACTTAGCATGGCATATCATATCATTCATCTACGTGATGTACCATCCTTTTTGCTCTTTGTTGATTGTACGCTCCTGTAGTATGGGATGCCGGAGGGTTTGTTTTCACTTGATTGCGTTCCTCGGTTGTATAGGCATTCAGGGGACTGTAGGTAGACTCTTTATTACCTTATCGCTATACTGCACCCTGTCATGGTTATACTCTTTGTTACCTTATCGCTATACTGCACTCTGTCATGGTTATATGTTTGATATTGGATACTGCAAGGTTGTTAGTTTTTGACTTGAGATTGGTATGATTAGTTTGGTTAATAATTCCTGTTTTCCGAGCATGCCTACCTTTATTCTTCTCCTCCCTTCCCTTGTACTTGAGGTTACCAGTATACCGTCCACTTCTGAAACTTGTTATGTATATATTGTTATTGCAAGGACCCTAGGTGCTTCGCTTCCTACTTTCACCTGTGCCTGTTGTGTATATATTTTACTTGCTAGCCTTGCATGTTGTTTCTGTTGTCTTCCCTCTGGGCTAGTTCCTGTGTGACTTTTTGTAGATTCCCGTGACTACTTGTTTCTATTCTGTTTGTTACTATGCGTTTATCTTATATTCGCATTTGATGCTCATACTACACTTTGCATCTTCTGGTGTAGATCCTAGTGTGAGCCATCGCTGCTAGCTCGTGGGAGACTCGTGCTTGGAGATTTTAGACCCGTCCCGGACTGAGGGTGAGCTCTTGGCGGCTGAAGATAGCTTTTAGTTTATCTTTTTCTTTATGTACTCTATTACTACTCGGAGACATTTGTGTATATATTATTTTGGATCCTTTTGTACTCCTTATATATAGGTCTGACTCTATACTGTGATACCAGATTTTGGGTTTGGTTTAGCTTCTGCATATGTATGTATATATTCCTGTTATCTATTTTCTTCATCTTGTTCCGTTGCTTCCGCCTATTAAACTATTCTTCCGCTTAAATTATTAGATAGTAGCCCATTACTGACCGTTTCAGGCTACGGGGATTGGTTCACCTACTGGGGTGTTGTAGGTGCCATCATGACCGAGAAATTGGGTTGTGACAGCTTGGTATCAGAGCCTAGGTTCACCAGTATCATTGGTATAGGAGCCAATGTTTAGTAGAGTCCTACGGATTGAGGCGGAGACGTCCGTACTCAATCTTTTTGAGGCTATAGTGACATCTTACAAAAAATGGACTTTTCTTATTTCTCTCTCGTGCGTAGTATCCTCGAAAGTTTCTGGAAATCTCACTTATTCTGGTTCACTCTTCCACAGATGGCTCGTACGAGATCATCAACATCGGGCGGAGATGAGCCTCCGACTGCAGCTAGGGGCCGGAGAGGTCGTAGATCTAGGGGTCAAGGATTCCCCTGAGGAGCATCACCTGCCAGAGCTACTAGAGTTAAGAGAGAGACCGACTATAATCATAAGCCAGAGTTTTCTCCTGAGCCGCAACATATGGACCTGGGGACAGGCCAGATGCCACCAGCTCCAGTACCAGTTTCTGGGCCAGCTTTAGCCCCAGCTAAGTCTTCGGATATTTGGGGTTTACTTATTCTGCTATTATGTATGATTGGAGAGAGACCTTCTAAGGCAGCAAAGACATCTGCTCAAGGGGCAGCCCTGGGTGCACCAAGTTTAGAAGCGCAGCCTACCACTTCGGCTCCCCGTGCCGAGGTTATTTTGGTTCCCTTAGTTGCACATCCTATTCCTTCCCACTCGGTTATGACAGAGACGGAGTAGAAGACATTGGGTAGATTCTTGAGATTCACACCTCTGTGTTTTTCTGACACTCCTGGACAGGACCCACATGATTTTATTACTACATGTGAGGAAATGTTGCATTATTTGGGGTTGTTGGAGACTCTCGAGGTCAGTTATACTACATATCAGTTGAAGGGCCCAACGAAGTTATGGTGGAGGTCCCAGGTTGCTTGCATACCAGCATCGTCACCTCATTTGGCTTGGTTAGAGTTTTATGAGGCCTTTATGGCCAAATTCTTGCCACAAAGCGATAGAGAGAGTCGGAGAGAGGAGTTCACTAGACTTTATAAGGATATTATGACCGTCTCAGAGTACGAGACCCATTTCCATTAGCTTTCTCCATTTGGGGCCATGATTATTCCTATTGAGTCTGACAGAGTTCGTAGATTTGTCTGGGGGCTACATAGAGAGTTTAGAGAGCCTGCAGAGATATTGGTTGATAGTTCTCGGTCATTCCAGGCTATTGCAGACTATGCCCATACTGTATAGGATTCATGTCATCATAACACCGGGGTCAGAGATAAGAGGCCTCGACATCAGGGTGGCCACAGTGGTTCTAGACATCGTGGTAGAGGTTAAGGCGAGAGGGGCCGAAGTTTTTAGCCATAACAGCAACAGTGCCAGACTAGTCGACCGGTTTAGGCTTCACTTCAGTCTTCTGGTTCTCAATTTGAGTAGGGTCAGAGTAGTCAGCGTGGTCACAGTGGTCAATCTTGGAGAGGTCCTACTTCTGGGGCATCAGGCCGAGGTGGCCACACAGGTTCAGCGAGTTCATCTCCGCAGGGTGGGCCTCCAGGGCCTTGATATGAGTGTGGAGTTAATGGTCATTTTGCAAGAGATTGCCCCCAGCGGGGCACAACCTGCTATGAGTGTGGAGTTAGTGGTCATTTTGCTAGAGATTGCCCCCAGCGAGGTGCAGTGCAGCCAGCCACTCTACCGACTCAGCCTATTTGCTCAGTTTAGCCACCGACTTGAGGAGGTGGTGGTAAGGGTAGAGATGGTGGCCCATGAGGCAGGACAGGTTGTAAGGATGGTGGTCGGTCAGGTAGAGGTCATCTTCAGTTCTATGCGGTCCCTGGGAGACCGGAGGCCAAGTCCTCGGATGCTGTGAATACATGTATGATTTTTGTATGTCGTCAGCCAGCTTATAATTTATTTGATCCTGGATCCACTTGGTCATATGTATCTGCCTACTTTCTGCCTTGTTTAAGGTTGGCTAGTGAGTCGTTATCTGTGCCTATTTCTATTTCGACCCCTGTAGGAGATTCTTTAGTAGTGGATCAGATTGTGAGATCTTGTTTGATATCTCTTGGTGATTTTGAGACTTGGGGTGATTTGATGATCCTTGATATGTTAGATTTCAATGTGATACTGGATATGGACTGGTTATCCCCTCACCGCGCAGTTTTGGATTGTTATGCCAAGACCGTTGCCATAGCGTGCCCAGTGTATCCCCAGTTGTGTGGTAGGGTTCTATCAGTCGCGCCTCATCTAGGATCATCTCTTATATTTGAGATAGGAAGTTGATTTCCCGTGGGTGTTTAGCTTATCTAGCATATGTTCGAGATGCTAGCGCTGACCCTTAGTCTCCTAAGTATGTTCCTGTGGTTAGAAACTTCCTAGATGTGTTTCCTACCGACCTGCCAGGCCTTCCACCTGAGAGAGATGTTAATTTCTCCATTTAGTTAGAGCCGGGCACTAGGCCCATCTCCATTCCTCATTACTGTATGGCTCCTGTTGAGTTGAAAGAGCTTAAGGAGCAGCTCCAGGATTTGTTGGCTAAGGGGTTCATTAGGCCGAGTGTGTCTCCTTGGAGTTCTCCTGTTCTGTTTGTTAAGAAGAAGGATGGTCGATGCGGATGTGTATTGATTATCAGCAGTTGAATAAGGTAACAGTGAAGAATAGATATCTGATGCCAAGGATTGATGACTTGTTTGATCAGATTTAGGGTTCAGCTGTGTTTGCAAATATTGATTTGAGGTCCGGCTATCATCATTTGAGGATTAGAGCGGAGGACATCCCTAAGACAGCATTCGAGACACGTTACGACTACTATGAGTTCCTGGTGATGTATTTTGGGTTGACTAATGCCCCCACAACTTTCATAGACTTGATGCACAGGGTGCTTAGCCCATACTTGGATATGTTCATGATAGTCTTCATAGTTGACCTTCTGATATACTCCTGGAGTAGAGATAAGCATGAGCAGCACTTGAGGACTGTACTTCTGACTTTGAGAGATCATCGGTATTATGCCAAGTTCTCAAAGTTTGAGTTTTGGCTTTAGTCAGTTGCATTGCTAGGGCACATGGTGTCTAAGGAAGGGATTAGAGTTGTTCCGGGTAAGATTTCAGTGGTTCATGATTGGCCTAGACCTACTACTGTTACCAAGGTTCGCGACTTTGTTGGGTTAGAAAGTTACTACAGGAGGTTCATTCAGGGATTTTCTTCCATAGCAGCACCCTTGACTATGCTGACTAGGAAAGATGTTCCATTTCAGTGGTTGGATCAGTGCGAGGATATCTTCCAGAGGCTTAAGGCCTTATTAACTTCATCTCTAGTGTTGACTTTGCCGGTCGAGGGTCAGTGTTTTATCGTGTATTGTGATGCTTCTGGGGTTGGTCTTAGTTGTGTCTTAATGCAGCAGGGCTGAGTGATAGCATATACGTTGAGGCAGCTGAAGATTCACGAGTGCAACTACCCCACTCATGACTTAGAGTTGGCGGCGGTAGTCTTCACGCTCAAGATTTGGAGGAACTACTTATATTGAGTTCATTGTGAGATATTCACCGATCACTGTAGTCTTAAGTACATTACCAGTCAGCGAGAGCTAAACTCAAGGCAAAGGAGATGGATTGAGTTGCTGAAGGACTACGATTTTACTATTCTATACCATCCGGGCAAGGCAAATGTGGTAGTGGATGCCTTGAGTCGGAAGGCGGTTAGTATGGGAAGCCTAGCTTCACTTTTAGTTTCTGAGCGACCGTTGGCCTTTGACATCCAGTCCTTTGCTAACCGTTTGGTTAGGCATAACTTGTCGGATCCTAGCAGAGTTCTTGCTAGTATTGAGGTTCGTTCTACTCTAGTTGATCAGATTCAGAGCTGACGGTTTGAGGATCAAAGTTTATGTGACCTTATGATCAGGTAGTTCGGGGTGAGGCCAGCCAGGCTACTTTGGGTTCCGATGGTATTCTGAGATTCGATACCCGTCTTTGTGTTCCAAGAGTTAGAGATTTGATTCAGTTGATACTTCATGAGGCACATTATTCTAGATACTTCATTCATCCTGGCGCAGCGAAGATGTATAGATATTTGAGACAACTTTACTAGTGGAGTGGTATGAAGAGGGACGTAGAGGAGTTCGTGTCTCGATGCTTGAACTGTCAGCAGGTTAAGTTCGAGCATATGAGGCCTGGTGGCTTGATATAGCGACTTCACATTCCTGAGTGGAAGTGGGAAGGGATTACTATGTATTTCATGGTTGGTTTGCCTCGTACTTCCTGGGGTTTTGATTCCATTTGGGTGATTGTGGATCTGCAAACTAAGTCAGCCCATTTCTCGGTGGTTCAAACTTTGTACAGTGCCAAGAGGTTAGCTCAGATCTATATTCGTGAGGTTGTTCAATTGCATGGGGTCCCAACTTCTATCAATTCAGACCGTGACACTCAATTCACATCTCATTTCTAGAGAGCTATACAGAGGGATTTGGGTACAGAGGTTCAGCTTAGCACTGCTTTCCACCCTCAGATGGATGGCCAGTCCGAGAGGACTATTCAGGTCCTGGAGGACATGCTCTGGGCTTCTGTTCTAGACTTTGGAGGTTCATGGGATCGATTTGTGCCTTTAGCCGAATTTGCTTACAATAATAGCTTTCATTAGAGCATCGACATGGCACCATTCGAGGCGTTGTATGGTAGGCGTTGCAGATCGCCGGTTTGTTAATTTGATGGGTTAAAGTCCAGACTGCAAAGTATAGATTTGCTTAGAGATTCCTTAGACTGAGTTCATTTGATACAG
This sequence comes from Jaltomata sinuosa, assembly GCA_003996215.1. NCBI lineage: Eukaryota > Viridiplantae > Streptophyta > Magnoliopsida > Solanales > Solanaceae > Jaltomata > Jaltomata sinuosa. The sequence goes on from QJPP01004085.1 coordinate 77,408, forward strand.
GATAGACTTAGAGCATCCCAGAGTAGGAAGAGGAGCTACGCTGATCGTAGACTTCATTCCTTGGAGTTCAGTGTTGGTGACTTGGTATTCTTTCGAGTATCGCCCGTGATGAGATTTGGTCGGCAGGGCAAGCTTTCCCCCAGGTTCATTGGGCCATTTGAGATTCTACAAAGGGTTGGTAGTGTCACATGTTAGCCTTGCCTTCGATGTTTTAAGTTGTGCATCCCATTTTCCATGTCTCGATATTGTGCTGGTATGTTCCAGATGAGTCTCATATGTTGCATTGGGATTCGATTCAGTTAGACGAGAGTTTAACCTTTGTTGAGGAGCCGATAACTATTCTTGCCAGAGATATTAGAAGGTTGAGATCTAGGGATATCCCGGTTGTGAAAGTTCAGTGGAGACATCATCCAGTCTAAAAGGCTACTTGGGAGACCAAGAGTGAGTTGCATTCTTGGTATCCACAGTTGTTTGAGCCTTCAGGTACTACCTTCTTCTTGACTTTCGAGGATGAAAGTCTTTTTAGTAGTGGATATAGTGATGACCCTTCTGGTCATCTTCGCGTTTACGCGTTCTTTGTACTGTTAAAGCTTTCTTGTAGTGACCCCGGTCATTCGTTTGGTTGTTTTATCCATTTGCCTATTTTGGGGCCTTAACTTAGAATATCATTGACTTTAGTCAACATTCTTGGTAAACGTGCTTGGAATCAAATTCTGACAGTGTTTTTAGCTCCAAAGCATGGAGTTTGGTCTAGAAGGACCCTTAGTCGGGTTCTGGGAGCTTTAAGTTTTTCTTTTGTTTTGTTTTTTGTATTTTAGCCAAGTTAAACTTGAAAGTTTGACTATGGTCAACATTCAGAGAAGACGGCCTCGGATAGAAATTCTGACAATGTTGTTAGCTCCGGAATGTCAACTTTGGACTAGAAGGACCTTTGGTTCAGGTCCAGAGGCTTCCAGACTCGTTTTAGGCCTTGGTGTTCCACTAAGGAAAGATAGGCCTAAAGTTGGTTCTTGGGCATGGGGACCACTTTTTATGCTATCGACCTCCGTTATGGTTTTCGTCGATTCCATTGAGTCCGGAATGCCATTTCTAGTCGAATAACTCTGCTCATTTGTGTTTGCGGATCCCCGGATGTGTTTTCAAGGGTCCATCGGGGTAAAATTCTTGTCGAGAATTGCTGTTGGCAGCTGGTGCTGTCATGGCACCAACATGGCGTTTGCGTACACGGTGGCCACCCACATTCATGTAGGCCTATGCCAGCTGCCCCTCTGCCCTTGCCTTCACCTAGGCGCTCACCGTGCTGTATTCGCAGGCCCGCGTTCGCAGTGGTCTGGCCGCATTCGCGCAAAGCAGACGCCTGGCCTAGCCAGCGCTTGGCCTTCGTGTGTGCGCCGACTGCCAGTATTCGCATGCCCCGCATAGGCGGTGGCTTGCTGCATTCACGAAGGCTTAGGCTAGCAGCTATTTAAGCTAGCCATTATGTTTTTCCAGACCTCATCTCTCATTTCCCCCAACTCTAACAAAACCAAAACACTCTCTAAATTGTTCAAATCAGTGCACCCTTATAGGATTCTTGTTCCCTCAATGAATTCTTGCTACGTTGGCATTTTGGTAAGTTTCTCCTCGTCTCCATTGTTGTCTTCTCCATTGGTTTAAATCACCATTTTTGCAAACTTCTCAAGCTCGAAAATTTGTTTTTAGAATTTGTTCGTGTGTGAGGTTGCATGCTCCGTGGGCTTATCCAATTCATATCCCTTCGCATAATTCTCTCCTTTGGGTAGGTTATTCTTGTCAATTTTTGGTTTTCATTCTTAATTCTCCATTATTGGGTTTCTTAACTTTACAGGATGTTTTAGCTCAAATTTGTTGCCCAAATTCCTTTATTTTCCGGGTATGTACTCCCATGATCTTGATGATCATAATGTGAGTTTCATTTTGGGTTTAAGGGTGCGGGCCCCACAGCCTCGCCGTTGACCCAAATTTTGACCCGACTATAATTGTAGCATTATAGGTATTGTTAGACTCGTTTTAATGCATTATTTACATTTTTGATAGTTTGATCATCTTTCGGGGTTCTCGGAGTGATTCAGGCTTGAATATCATTGTCCCAGTGTCTTGTCTTCGGACGACAGTTAGGTTACGATCTAAACTCCCTAGACTTAGCATATATCAGATAAAGTTGTACTAATTGACATCCTTGGGTTGGGTTATTAGCTTGGCACCACAAACCATTGACCGCTTTTCCCTGTCCGTGCCGTTCATTCTTCCGTTGTGTGTTGTATTCCTCGTAGCTTGATATTATAACCTTTGTGGTCCTGTGAGACCCTATTGTGACTCTGGAACATAAATGTTGGGTTATTCGGGGGTCTCCATGAGTCCCGGACATTGTTATCGTGATTTTAGGCTAGTTATGTATGTTGTTGAGCGATTGGAGCCTATGCAGGGCCGATAGGTTGATTGTGGGCCGGGGGACACTATTGTGATTGTGTACACCACTTATCATTCATATAAAAGGATTTTCTTCATGATTTACTATAGTTTTGTCTTCGGGCCTTCTATTGATGATTTCTAAACCTTGCATGGCCCGTTGGGCCCATTTTTTGATAAAATTGATTATAAAATAGTTGGGTACCGTCTTAATAGATCTTCTTTGGGGTAAGAAGAAATAAAAAGAAGGTTTTATCACTATTTCTACTATTACTAGACTCGGTGGGGCTAAGGTCTAGACTTGTTTTACTGCAACGTCCGGGGTGACGCTAGGCTCAGTGGGGCCGTGCGCTAGGACTTTGACTTACTATTTTAGACCTGGATACTCTCCGGGCAGCTATACTTGGGGATTTTTGAGATTGTGGGGCATCTAGTACGTTGGTCGGGGGCCTCCATGGACCTTGCCATTCTGGACCAGGGGCTACGTGTCGTGAGTGCCGGAGGGGGGGTATATGACATAGTAGGGGTATACAGGTGTGACCTTCCATAGATCTTGTCTTCTGGTCCTCATAGGACGCCGGAAATGCGTAACATACGGTACTACTATCACTCTTGTCTTTGCATGGCATATCATATCATTCATCTGCGTGAGGTACCACCCTTGTTTGATATTTGTTGATTGTATTCTCCAGTAGTATGGGATGCCGGAGGGTTTATTTTAACTAGATTGCGTTCCTTGGTTGTATGGGTGGCTAGGGGACTGTAGGTAGACTCTTTGTTACCTTATTTCTATACTGCACCCTGTCATGGTTATATGTTTGAGATTGGATATTGCGAGGTTGTTAGTTTTTGACTTGAGATTGGTATGATTAGTTTGGTTATTAATTCCTATTTTTCGAGCATGCCTATCTTTATTCTTCTCCTCCCTTCCCTTGTACTTGAAGTTACAGGTATGCCGTCCACTTCTGAAACATGTTATGTATATACTGTTATTGCAAGGACCCTAGGTGCGTCTCTTCCTACTTTCACATGTGCCTATTGTGTATATCTTCTACTTGCTAGCCTTGTATGTTGTTTTTGTTGTCTTTCCTCTGGGCTAGTTCCTGTGTGCCTTTTTGTAGATTCCCGTGACTATTTGTTTCTATTCTGTCTATTACTACACTTTTATCTTATATGTACCCAGTCAGCCAATGATACCTACTAGGTACCTCATTCACATTTGGTGCTCATACTACACTCTGCATCTTCTGGTGCAGATCCTAGTGTGACACATCGCTGCTAGCTCGTGGGAGACTCATTCTTGAAGATTTTGGACCGTCCCGGACTAAGGGTGAGCTCTTGGTGGCCGGAGATACCTTTTAGTTTATGTTTTGTTTTATGTACTCTATTACTACTCGGAGACATTTATGTATATATTATTTTGGATCCTTTTGTACTCCTTATATGTAGATCCGGGTCTATACTATGATACCAGGTTTTGGGTTTGGTTTAGCTTCCGCATTTGTGTGTACTATTTTCTTCATCTTGTTCCGTTGCTTCTGCCTATTAAACTGTTCTTCCGCTTAAATTATTAGATAGTAGCCCATTACTGACCATTCTGGGCTACGAGGATTGGCTCGCCTACTGGGGGGTTGTAGGTGCCATCATGACCGAGAAATCAGGTCGTGACATATATATATATATATATATATATTATGTGTGTGTGTGTATATATATATATATAACCATCACACAACCTGGTGTCATAGTATAGAACTCACTACTACATATACAAAGTACAAAAGGGTACAAAATAAGAATATACAACTGTCTCTGAATAGCAAAAGAGTACATAGTACAAAAGACGAGATAAAGCGAAGCCTCGGTCGTCAGGAGCACACCCTACGTCTCGGATGTCCCAAGAGCACTGCACGAGTCTCCACGCATCACGGTGATAGCTCACACTCGAATCTGCACTAGAAGATGTAGAAGTGTAGTATGAGCACCAATTGCAAAGCAACGGGTACCCATTAGGCATCATAGGCCGATTGAGCATATATAAGATATAAAAGTTGTAAATAGCAGATAATGAAGGAAGTAGTCACAGAAACAAACAGAGAAAAACAAACGAAAGCTAGTAACGAATAGAAGACAAGGATAAACAAGTATATTATGCTAGCCACAGAAGGTAGATATCACAAAACACAGGTGAATGAGTAGAGAATGCACCTAGACCCTTGCAACAACAATATATATAGAGATTTTAAGTTATACCGGTAACCTCAAATAAAAGGGAAAGAAGGATGATCGAAAAATATCCAACAAGTAGCTCTAATCTGAACAAGCAGTACAATAGGAGCGAGTAAACTAATCTACCTACAGTCACAACGGGTGCCCATACACCCGAGGAACATATACAAGTGAAAAAAAACCTCTGACATCCCATACTACCAGAGCGTAAACTCAACAAACATCAAACAAGGATGGAACCAAGAAACAATGTATGATATGCTATCAAACGCTAGTGGTACCATATGCACCTCCTGTGGAGCCCGTAGGACCATCATATAGGACTCATGGAAGAATACCCCCGTATACCTTTACTACCCCATATAACCCTCCTCTAGAACTCTTGGCCTATAGCCCCTAGTCCGAATCGACAAGGTCCATGGAGGTCTCTGAGACCATATACAAACTCTCAATATCTCAATATATGTGCCTAGAATCTATCTGGGTCTAAAATCCATAAAAAGGTCACGTCTAGTGCTTTGGCCCAGCCGAGCCTAGTATCGTATTTGTCACGATCCAATTTCTCGGTCATGATGGCACCTACAGCCCCCGATAGGTGAACCAAACCCCGTAGCCCAGAACAGTTAGTAATGGGCTACTATCTAACAAATAAGGGAACAAGACGAATAAAATAGATAACAGGGATATAAATATATACATATGCGGAAACTAAACCAAACCCCAAGACCTAGTATCATAGTATAGAGCCAAACTACATACATGGAGTGCAAATAAACTAAAACTATATATACAGATGTCTCTAAATGGTAATAGAGTACATGAAGCAAAAGATAAACTAAAGCTAAGCTCCGATGGCTAAGAGCTCACCCTCAGCCTGAAGTAGTCCCCAGCAGATCTCCAAGCACGAATCACAACGATCTAACGGCGATGACCCATGCTAGGATCTGCACCCAAAGATGCAGGGGGTAGGGGTGAGCACCAAATGCGAAGCATAAGGTACCCAGTAGGTATCATAGGCCGACTGGGCATATATAAGATAAAAGCATAGTAATAGACAGAATAGAAGCAAACAGTCACAGAAATCAACGAAAGGTACACAGGAACTAGCCCAGAGGGAAATCAACAGAACCACATATGAGGCTAGTAAGCAGAATATACACACCATATGCACATGTGAAAGTAAGAAATAACGCACCTGGGGTCCTTGCAACAACAGTGTATAAAAAATAAGTTTACGAAATGGACGGTATACCGGTAACCTCAAGTGTAAGAAGAAGAGAGAAAGAGTAATAATAGGAATGCTCAGAGACATGAATCAAACTCAACTAATCATACCAATCTCATACTTATCCATAATAGAGAACAATTCTGTAAGTAAAAGCAAAAGTCTACCTACAGTCCCCCGGCCGTCCATACAACCGAGGAACACAAACAAGTGAAAACAAACCCTCCGGCATCCCATACTACCGGAGCGTATAATCAGCAAACATCAAACAAGGGTGGAGCCTCAAACAATGAATGATATGATGCATGAAGATCTCAAGTGCCATGGTACTCTGTATGTACCTCCTCCGGCGCCGATCCGGCCCAGCAGGTAGGTTCCATGGAAGGATACTGCCCGTATACCTCTACTCCACCGTATACCCCTCCTCCGCCACACGCAGCCCGTAGCCCCTGGCCCGGATGGCAAGGTCTATGGAGGTCCCAGACCCCATACTAAACTCAGTATCAGAATAGAGACCCAGTCTCGAATATGCAATGCCCAGACCCTGTCCAGGACTAAAGTAGTAGGAAAATGTCTCAAAAACCGCTCCAAGGGTGCCCGGGCGTAACCGGGTCTAAAAAGTAAAAAGTCATCTCAGGTGCTCGGTCCGACCGAGACTAAAAATCATCTCAAGTAGCAAGAAAATTCAACTAGCACTCCGGCCCTGCCGAGTCTAGCGTTAATCGTAAAACTGGTGATTTAAATCATAATTTTACTTTCTTGCCCAAAAATATTCACAAGTCAAATCAACCATTTCCAAATCATTTCCATCAAAAATGGGCCCCCCGAGCCATGCAGGGTCTAGAAAATGGTGCCAGTAGGCCCGAAGCCCAAACCGTAGCAAAACCTGTAGAAAACCTCTTTTTATGCATGAAAATGGTATGATCAAACACAATAGCTGCCCAGCAGCTCACAATCAACCTATCGACCCTGCACAGGCCCACAACTACTCAGCAAGCATAACCAGCCTAGAAGGATAATTCTATGCCCGGGACTCGCGGACATTCCCAAAATCCCACCTTCTATGTTCCAGAGTCAACAAGGCCACACAGGACCACAAGGGTAAATAAAATATATCGGCAAATACTACAAGCAACGGAGGAATTAAAGTAGGCGGACATGAATAAAGCGGTCGAGGTCTGTGGTGCCAACCTAATAATCCAACCCAAGGATGCCCATTAATACAATTTTATTCTATATATGCGGAGTCTAGGGAAAATAAACCGTAACCTACCGGTTGTCCGACGACAAGCTGCTAGAACAACGATGTCCAGGCTCGAACCACTCCAAGAAAATCCAAAACTAAATCGGAATCGGAATCGGATTTGGGATGGAACAACTTGACATAGATAATTGATTTACTTTATCAAATATATTTTTCTCACAACAAAACCTCTACGTGAAGGAGTATTTAAGAATGTGCATAGTTGTATGTAATAGTAATATACATATATATATATAAACTTCAGCAAGGTCCAATGTTGCTAACAATCATTACACTGCCTAACTTCCAAATGATGCCACTACTAAGTATACTAGTTGCTGCCTTCATCTTCCACTTACACGTGGGGGTGGAGGTGGCAACCAATTTCATCCGCTAAGTATATACTCGGGTATTGCATAAATTCGTGGTAAAATAAATATAGCTTTTTAAATATACCAAAATTACTAGAAAATTATTTCGAATAAAACCTACTATATTATAATAATAAATTTAAACATAACTAAATTTACTATCTCCGTTAAAATATTTTTCAAAGGTAATAATAATATAATATAACTTCCTACCACCTTCGACTTTTAAATAAAATACTTTCAAATACGCACGATTTTGATACTCAAGAATTCTCTCGGGATCCTCCCTTATTTTTTATAACTGTTTCGGAACTGAAATGACGTTTTAAAACGTGAAGTTAAGACTTAAATCGAGTTTAACCCGACCCGAATCGCGACCCGGTACGTAACCCGTTTTCTGCCAGACAGTCCGCGGTAAAATAGTCATAACTTTTTACTCCGAGATCAGTTGGATGTGAGGTTTTGTGCGTAGGAAACTAGACTCGTAGACCTTCGATTTGGTATTTCAGGGGACTTCTAACTCTTTATATATTGAGAGAAAAGCCCCGAGACATTTGACCCAAAGTTCAGAAAATTTGTTAAAGATCTTACAATATCTTTTGTCGATTTGCTTGACTTCAAAACTTATACGTGGAAATGACCGGAAGGGTCATTACATCATCCACTACTAAAAAGGGCTTTGTCCTCGAAAGTCAAGGTCAAGGGGGTACCTGAAGGCTAAAATAGCTGCGGATACTGATCCCGCATATCTCTATCGGTCTCCCAGGTAGCCTCATTGACTGGACGGTGCCTCCACTGAACCTTAACAACCGGGATCCCTCGAGACCTCAATCTCCTGACATCTCTGGCCAAAATAGCTGCCGGCTCCTCAACAAAGGCTAAATCCTCACCCAACTGACCTGAATCCCACTGCAACACATGAGACTCATCTGGTACATACCGACGCAACATCGAAACATGAAATACAGGATGTATAGCTGAAAACATCAGAGGCAAGGCTAGCTGATAGGCAACGCTACCGACCCTCTGAAGAATCTCAAATGGCCCAATGTACCTGGGGCTAAGCTTGCCCCGCCTACCAAATCTCATCACGCCCTTCATGGGCGATACACGGAGAAACACCAAGTCACCGACGCTAAACTCCAAGGCACAAAGCCGACGATCAGCATAACTCTTCTGCCTGCTCTGAGTTGCCCGAAGTCTGTCCTGAATCACTCGGACTCGGTCTAAGGAATCTCGAAGCAAATCTGTGCTCTGTGGCCCAGCACTAAAACCGTCAAACCAACCTACCGGTGATCTGCAACGCTTGCCATACAAAGCCTCAAAAGGTGCCATGCCGATACTCGAATGGAAGCTGTTATTATAAGCAAACTCTACCAAAGGAACAAACAGATCCCAAGAACCTCCAAAGTCAAGGACACAAGCTCGAAGCATGTCCTCCAAAATCTGAATGGTCCTCTCGGACTGGCCATCTGTCTGAGGGTGGAAAGCGGTACTAAGATGAACCTCTGTACCCAAATCTCGCTGAATAGCCCTCCAGAACTGAGACGTGAACTGAGTGCCACGGTCTAAAATGATAGAAGCTGGGACCCCGTGCAATCGAACAATCTCACGAAGGTAGATCTGAGCTAACCTCTCTGCACCATAAGAAGTCTGAACCGGCAAGAAATGTGCTGACTTAGTCAGCCTATCAACAATCACCCATATGGAATCAAACCTCTGAGAAGTACGAGGTAAACAAACAACGAAGTCCATAGTAATCCCTTCCCACTTCCATTTAGGAATGGGAAGTCACTGCATCAAACCACCAGGTCTCATGTGCTCGATCTTAACCTGCTGGCAGTTCAAGCACCGAGATACGAACTCTACTATATCCCTCTTCATACCACTCCACCAGTAAAGTTGTCTCAAGTCTCTATACATCTTTGCTGTGCTGGGGTGAATGGAGTATCTAGTACAATGTGCCTCGTGAACTATCAACTGAATCAAATCACTAATCCTCGGAACACAAAGGCGACTATCAAACCTCAGAACCCCATCTGAATCTAGAGTAGCCCGAATGGTCTCCCCCTGAACAACCCGATCACGAAGGTGACAGAACTGCTGATCCTCAAACTGACGGCTCTGAACCTGATCAATCAAAGTAGAACGGACCTCAACACTGGTGAGAACTCTGATAGGATCCGACAAGTCAAGCCTAACCAGACGGTTAGCCAAGGACTGAATGTCCAAGGCCAACGGTCGCTCTGAAACTGAAAGAGAAGCTAGGCTACCCATACTAACTGCCTTCCGGCTCAAGGCATCCGCTACCACGTTTGCCTTGCCCGGATGATACAGAATAGTAAAGTCATAGTCCTTTAGTAACTCGACCCATCTCCTCTGTCTCGAGTTCAACTCTCGCTGACTCGTGATATACTGAAGACTACGGTGATCGGTGAAGATATCACAGTGAACTCCATATAAGTAATGCCTCCAGATCTTGAGCACGAAAACTACCGCCGCCAACTCTAAGTCATAAGTGGGGTAGTTGCGCTCGTGAACCTTCAGCTGCCTCGACGCATATGCTATTACTCGACCCTGCTGCATCAACACACAACCAAGACCAACCCCAGAAGCATCACAATACACGGAGAAGCTCCGACCCTCAACCGGCAAAGTCAAAACTGGAGCTGAAGTCAATAAGGCCTTAAGCCTCTGGAAGCTATCCTCACACTGATCCGACCACTGAAATAGGACATCCTTCCTAGTCAGCATAGTCAAGGGTGCTGCTATGGAAGAAAATCCCTCAACGAACCGTCTGTAGTAACCAGCTAACCCAATAAAGCTGCGAACCTCAGTAACAGTAGTAGGTCTAGGCCACTCACAAACCGCTGAAATCTTTCCCGGATCAACCCTAATCCCATCCTTAGACACCACGTGCCCTAGGAATGCAACTGACTCAAGCCAAAACTCGCACTTTGAGAACTTGGCATAAAGCCGATGATCTCTCAAAGTCTGGAGTATAACCCTCAAGTGTTGCTCATGCTCATCTCTACTACGCGAGTATACCAAGATGTCGTCTATAAAAACTATCACAAATGAGTCCAAATACGGGCCAAGAACCCTGTGCATCAAGTTCATAAAGGCTGCGGGGGCATTAGTCAACCCAAAAGACATCACCAGGAACTCATAATGGCCATAACGTGTCCTGAATGCTGTCTTAGGGATGTCCACCGCCCTAATCCTCAACTGATGGTAGCCGGACCTCAAATCAATCTTCGAAAACACGACTGAACCCTGAAGCTGGTCAAACAAATCATCAATCCTCGGCATCGGATACCTATTCTTCACTGTCACCCTATTCAGCTGCCGATAATCAATACACATGCGCATCGACCCATCCTTCTTCTTCACAAAGAGAACAGGAGCACCCCAAGGTGACACACTAGGTCTAATAAACCCCTTAGCTAACAGATCCTGGAGCTGCTCCTTAAGCTCCCTCAACTCAGCAGGAGCCATACGGTAAGGAGAAATAGAGATGGGCCTAGTGCCCGGCTCTAGCTCAATGGCGAAATCAATATCTCTCTCAGGTGGAAGGCCTGGCAGGTCGGTAGGAAATACATCGAGGAAGTCTCTAACCACAGGAACAGACTCAGGAGAAGTGGGGTTAGCACTAACATCTCGGACATATGCTAGATAAGCTAAACACCCACGGGAAATCAACTTCCTAGCTCGAAGACAAGAGATGATCCCAGATGGTGTATGGCTAACAGAACCCTGCCACACTACCGGGGATACACCGGGCACGGCTATGGTAATGGTCTTGGCATAACAATCCAAAACCACACGATGAGGGGATAACCAGTCCATGCCCAGTATCACATCAAAATCTAGCATATCAAGAATCATCAAGTCACCCCAAGTCTCTGAATCACCAATAGATAACATACAGGATCTCACAATCCGATCCACTACTAAAGAATCTCCTACTGGGGTCGAAACAGAAACAGGAACAGATAATGGCTCACTAGCCAACCCCAAACAAGGCACAAAGTAGGCAGATACATATGAACAAGTGAATCCAGGATCAAATAAAGCCATAGCAGACTGATGGCACACATAAATCGTACCTGTAATCACAGCATCTGAGGCCTCTGCCTCTGGTCTCCTAGGGACCGCGTAAAATGACGATGACCTCCACCTGCCCGACCGCCATCCCTACCACCTGCTCTGCCACGTGGCACACCACCTCTACTCTGACGACCACCCCCTCTAGTCGGGGGCTAAACTACCCGTAAAGGCTCGGCCAACTGGACTGTACCGTGCTGAGGGCAATCTCTAGCAAAGTGACCTATCGCACCACAAGTAAAACAAGCCCCTGACGGCCTACTCAGTCGAGATGAACCCGCAAATCCCGAATGACCACCACGACCTGATGCCCCAGAAACTGTACCCCTCGAAGACTGGTCGCTATAGCCCTGATGGCTGCTCTGACCCTGCTCGAACTGGGTACTACCGAAAGTCTGAAGGGAAGCCTGAACCGGTCGGCTGGACTGACCCTGGTACTGCTGTGGCTGATAACTCTGGCTTCACTGGCCAGGACCTCTACCACCATATCTCGAACCACTATAGACACCCTGATGCCGAGGCCTCTTATCTCTGGACCCCTGATCATGTCACTGTAAGTCCTCCACAGTGCGGCCATAGTCTACAATGGCCTGGAATGATCGACCACTGGAAATCAATATCTCAGCTGGCTGCCTGATCTCTGGCCTCAAACCCCATACAAATCTGCGAATCCTATCTGCCTCGGTAGGAATGATCATAGCTACGAACGGTGCTAGCTGATGAAAACAGGTCTCTTACTCCGAGATAGTCGTAGATCCCTGCACAAGGTGAGTGAACTGCTCCCTGCGACGCTCCCGATCACTCTGGTGTAGGAACTTGGCCATAAAGGCCTCATAAAACTCAGACCAGGTCAAAGGAGGTGACGATGGTGGTCTACAAGCAACCTGAGCCCTCCACCATAACTTCGCTGGGCCCTCCAACTGGTAGGTAGTATAACCAACCCCGTGAGTCTCCAACAAACCCAAATGATGCAACATCTCCTCACAGGTAGTAATAAAGTCATGTGGATCCTGTCCAGAAGTACCAGTAAATCTCGGAGGTGCTAACCTCAAAAACCTACCCAATGCCTTCTGCTCTGACTCTGTCATAGCTGGGCGAGGAGCAAGAGGCTGTGCAACAGATGGGACCGGAATGACCTCCGCACGGGGAGCCATAGTAGCCGGCTGCGCTCCTGAGCTCTGTGTACCCAGGGCTGCCCCCTGAGCGGATGTCTGCGCTAACTCAGAAGGCCGGTCTCCAATCACACCCAAAAGCTGTAATAGTAATCCTGGAGCTGGCGCTGGAGCTGGCACTGAAGCTGGTGGTACCTGGGCTGCCCCCTGAACCACATGCTGCTCGGGCTCTATCTCCACGCTAGCAGCTCTAGCAGGTGCCACTGATCAAGGGCGTCCTCGACCCCTAGCTGGAGTGGGAGGCTCATCTTCGCGTGATGCCAATGATCTCGTACGAACCATCTGCGGAAGAATGAAGTAGAACAAATGAGATCTCTAGAAACTTTAAGGGTTATACGCACGACACCGAGGCAATGAAAGAGTCAAATTTCCTAAAATGTCACTGTAGCCTCCCAAAGATTGAGTACGGACGTCTCTGCCCCGATCCGCAAGACTCTACTAGACATTGGCTCCTATACCGATGACACCGGTGAACCTAAAGTTGTGATACCAAGTTGTCACAACCCAATTTCTCGATCATGATGGCACCTACAGCCCCCGATAGGTGAACCAAACCCCGTAGCCCAGAACAGTTAGTAATGGGCTACTATCTAACAAATAAGGGAACAAGACGAATAAAATAGATAACAGGGATATAAATATATACATATGCGGAAACTAAACCAAACCCCAAGTCCTGGTATCATAGTATAGAGCCAAACTACATACATGGAGTGCAAATAAACCAAAACTATATATACAGATGTCTCTGAATGGTAATAGAGTACATGAAGCAAAAGATAAACTAAAGCTAAGCTCCGATCGCCAAGAGCTCACCCTCAGCTGAAGTAGTCCCTTAGCAATCTCCAAGCACGAATCACAACTATCTAATGGCGATGGCCCACGCTAGGATCTGCACCCAAAGATGCAGGGGGTAGGGGTGAGCACCAAATGCGAAGCATAAGGTACCCAGTAGGTATCATAGGCCGACTGGGCATATATAAGATAAAAGCATAGTAATAGACAGAATAGAAGCAAGCAGTCACAGAAATCAACGAAAGGTACACAGGAACTAGCCCAGAGGGAAATCAACAGAACCACATATGAGGCTAGTAAGCAGAATATACACACCATAGGCACAGGTGAAAGTAAGAAATAACGCACCTGGGGTCCTTGCAACAACAGTGTATACAAAATAAGTTTACGAAATGGACGGTATACCGGTAACCTCAAGTGTAAGAAGAAGAGAGAAAGAGTAATAATAGGAATGCTCAGAGACATGAATCAAACTCAACTAATCATACCAATCTCATACTTATCCATAATAGAGAACAATTCTTTAAGTAAAAGCAAAAGTCTACCTACAGTCCCCCGGCCGCCCATACAACCGAGGAACACAAACAAGTGAAAACAAACCCTCCGGCATCCCATACTACCGGAGCGTATAATCAGCAAACAGCAAACAAGGGTGGAGCCTCAAACAATGAATGATATGATGCATGAAGATCTCAAGTGCCATGCTATCTCTGTATGTACCTCCTCCGGCACCGATCCGGCCCAGCAGATAGGTTCCATGGAAGGACACTGCCCGTATACCTCTACTCCACCGTATACCCCTCATAAAACGTGAAGTTGAGACTTAAATCGAGTTTAACCCGACCCGAATCGCGACCCGGTACGTAACCCGTTTTCTGCCAGACAGTCCGCCTTAAAACAGTCATAACTTTTTACTCCGAGATCAGTTGGACGTGAGGTTTTGTGCGTAGGAAACTAGACTCGTAGACCTTCGATTTGATATTTCGGGGGACTTGTAACTCTTTATATATTGAGAGAAAAGCCCCGAGACATTTGACCCAAAGTTCAGAAAATTTGTTAAAGATCTTACGATATCTTTTGTCGATTTGCTTGACTTCAAAACTTATACGTGGAAATGACCGGAAGGGTCATTACAATATCAAATTAGTAAAAAATATGTCCAGCACTCTTGCTCAGCCGAGTCCAAAATAAATGTGAAAACCATTACAAATCTCTTTTACTCCAAGAACGTACATAAGACCAGTTTATATTCATTTTATAACCATTTATAACTAAAAATGAACCCTCGAGGCCATGCAAGGTTTAGAAAATCGGTGATAGTCAGGCCCTTGGCCTTGTAGTAATAAAACCAATGCAGAAAACTCTTTTCATGATAATGATAATATGCTCGAATACAACCAATAACCCAATGGCTCACAATCAACCTACCGGCCCTGCACATGCTCAACCACTCTACAACAAAGATAACCAGTTCATGGATTGTAAATCGATGTCCGAGACTCAAGGACTTTTCCTAAATCTCACCACCTATGGTACAGAGACAAATACAAGCCCACACAAGGCCACGAGGGATAACACTACAAAATGAGTTCAAATATTGAAGCCAATGTAGAAAAACAAAATGGATAAGAAGAAAGCGGACAAGGTTTGGGGTGCCAACCTAGTAACCTACCTGACGCCCGATGAAAAGGCGCTAGAAAGCCGACGCCCGATCTTCTTTGAGAAGCCCCAAATAGCAGTAAAACTATAAAAAATGAATCTACTCAACAAAATGAAGCTAATGACAACCCTAATGCTAATAATTTAGTTGGTTCAAAATCTGAGTCAAAAGCGGGCCCATAGGCCCCACAACCCAAAATCAGAAAAGAAAATCACCACAAGCTTCCCAATGTTACTAGGAGTGCATGCTCGAAAATTGAGCAAAAACGGGTAAAGGAAAGGCCTTAAACAGTCCAAAGATGAAGAGGAATAAAAAATGCAAAAACTCTACATAATCAAGAATAAAATGGAGAATTACTTACCACAGAGGAAGGGAACAAGGTCAACAAGGTGAAACTCACACCTCAACGAACAATCAGACCCAACAAGCAGCTACAACACAAGAATCAACCCCCAAGCTAAGATAAGAAGCATCAATAGAGGTTAGCCAAGGCTATGGAAGAATTGGAGAAGAGGGACTTACCAAAACGGGGAGGGAAATGATAAAATTCTCAAATTATTGAACTCCCATGGCTAGGATATGATTTTGCACAATTTTTAGGTGAGGGAAAAAGGTTTAGAGTGAGAGAGAAAAGGAGAAATGAAGCTGAAAATTTGAGGAAACCAACTTTTATAGTGCAGGTCACAGACAAGCGGATTGCGGTCCCCAGGCGCGATCGCGTTGAAGGAGAAACACGAGCACCTGTACGATCGCGATGCCCAGGCATGATGATGTTTAAGAGGAAAGGGCCAGGGGCACGATCATGGTGACCTTGTGCAATCTCATTAAGTAATTGCATAGACCACTGCTCAGCTGCAGAAAAACTACAATTTAAAAAACACTCCCACGAGGGTTCCGGGCACAATCAAAACCTGATACGCACAAACCAACCATGTAACTAGAGTGGAAACAAGATTCTGGACTCAAAGGAATCAAAAAAACTTCCATACGAGGTCATTTTGATGAAATGTTGACCCAAGTAAACTCTTGAACAATACAACCAAATACCCAAAATGAGCATGGCTCACGCGAAAGCCGAACTAACCACATACCTAACCAAAACTCGACATTCTTGAGCTGATAGGACCATAGGAATTCAAATCCGATGCTCCAATTATTGAAAGTTTACCAAAGACAAACTTCCAACCCCAACTCATCTGAAATCTCCAAAAAGTGAGATAGAACCATACCGGATGTTCTTAGGCCCCGACAAAAAGTCCAACTAGACCAAAATCCATGCTCCAGAGCTAATGAAAATGTTGAAATCCTATTCTGAGCATGCTAGCTAGGAATGTTGACTAAACTCAATAATTTCTTAAGTTAAAGCTCTAAAACAAGGAAATGGCCATAACAGCCTAACAAACGGCCTGGGCATCAAACCACCAATCCCAATAAGTTATAAATGACTTGGGGCCGCTACAAGCAAGCTCTAATAATACAAAGAAAGTAAAAATGCAGGAATGACCGAAATGGTCATTACATCATCCACTACTAAAAAGGACTTTCATCCTCGAAAGTCAAGAAAAGGGAGTACCTGAAGGCTCAAACAACTTCGGATACTGAGCCCGCATCTCTCGCTCGGTCTCCGGGTAGACTCTTTGGTTGGATGATGCCACTCCTGAACCTTAACCACGGGAATGTCTCTAGACCTTAATCTCCTGACATCTTTGGCTTGAATGGCTATCGGCTCCTCAACAATGGTCAAAATCTCATCTAATTGCATTGAATCCCACTGTAACATATGCGACTCATCCAGTGTGACGACCCGATTTCTTAGGTCATAATGGCACCTACAACCCTCCAGTAGGTAAACCGATTCCCGTAGCCCGAAATGATTAGTAATAGGCTACTACCTAACCAATACACACAATATGTAGAAATAACTGGAAGCAGAATAAGATAAAGAGAAGCAAAATCAAATAACCCCAATATAAATACATACAAGAAAACTATACCAACTGCAAGACTTGGTATTGATAGTACATGAGCTTCTAATAAAGTACAAGTGCTAGAAGTAACAAAATAGAATAAAAAATTATGTCTAAATAAATAAAGAGTAACAGTACAAAAGATTAGATGTGGTCAAGCCCTGGTCATCATATGCTCACCCTAGTCACAAATAACCAAATCTGCACGAGTCTCCACGCGATCAACGGCGAAAGCTCACACTAATATCTACACCAGAAAGATGCAAAAGTGTAGTATGAGCACCAATTGCTAAGCAACAGTTACCCAGTAGGCATCATCAGCCGATTGAGCGTATATAAGATATAAAAATAATAAGTAGCAGATAGAAAGAAAGCAGTCACTAATGCAATAGAGAAAGTACATGGAAACTAGCACGAATAATAGTCAACCAAGAGTTATAAGCATATAATGCTAGAATAGAAGATATACATAACATAGAAACACATGTGAAAGAAAGAAGAACGCACCTGGATTCCTTGCAACAACAGTATATATAAGGAGAGAGAGAGTTTAGAAATATGGAGGTATACTGGTAATCTCAAGTAAAAAGGGAAAGAAGGAAAGAAAGCCAATATAATCAACTAAAAGCCATACACTAACAGTATCATGCTTAAAACATCTATTTCAAGATAAGAATAAATGTAAAACAATATCTCAAGTATAACCCTAGGATGGAATAACTAAGCCACAAAGTACCGAGATCCACAATGAAGAACCATGCTAAAGAATAGAACCCGATAACCCAAAACTGCTCAGAAGGCCACAAAATAGAGCCTTAATAATATAGGACCCACTAGCCCCTCAATAAACAAAGTATCCATCAATCAGAGCCTCAATAGGATAGAACCCACTAAACCACCAAGAATCGAAGGCCATAAAAAGTTTTATAAGATTAAAGGAGTAATATAATCTACCTACAGTCCCAACGGCCGCCCATACAACCAAGGAACGCAATCAAGTGAAAACAAACCCACCGACTACCCATACAACTGGAGCGTACACTGAACATACAACAAACAAGGGTGGAATCCGAATGAAATATCCATGATGATGATGATGACCAGGTATAACAAAAGTGTCGTATGTTACCCCTTTCTGTACCTAGAAGGCCCAATAGAGGCAAAACCCATGAAAGGCTTACCTATATACCTCAACTCCATCGTATAACCCTCCTCCTGGCATACTCATTGGTCTGTAAACATTGTCCAAGGAATGGTAGGGTCCATGGGGGTTTACACATAGACCTTATACTAAAATTGCAAATCTCAAAGTACCACTGTCCAGAGTGTGATCGTATATTGATCAATAATCAGAGTCTCATAATATGTGCTTAGAATCAAATTAGGTCTAAAACAGTAGTCACATCTTAATAACCCTTATAAAGGGTGCTCAGAGTGTGTCCGGGTTTAAAGAAGTAATCACATCTCAAAATCCGTAAACAGGGTGCCCGACATGTGTTCGGGTCTAAATACGTAGAAAATCATATCTAGTTCTATGACCCCAGCCAAGCCTAGTATCAGTAGGAAAAACAATGGTGATATCATCAAAATCTCCTCTTTACTCCAAGAGATTTCATAAATTCTAGTACCAAAACCCTTTCCATAATCATTTTATCAAAAACAGGCCCTCGGGGCCATGCAAAGTTTAGAAAAACGTTTGTAGTAGGCCCGAATCCAAAATAGTAGTAAAATATGCAGGGAAAACCTTTTACATGAATGATATGCTCGCAAATAATAGATTAGCCAAAAATGGCTCACAAACATTCCTATCAGCCCTGCACAGGCACAATCAGCTCTACAACACAGACCAACCTAAAGCAACATCTACATATCCAGGACTCACGGATATTCCCAATTATCCCACTGTCTATGATTCAGAAGCATATACAAAGTCCACACAGGTTCACAAGGGTAATATAGCAATACTACACGAATACCACAATCAACGTATAAAATAAATGAAGAGAAAATATGGACAAGGTCTGAGGGTACCAACCTAGAAAACCAACCCAAGAAAGCTAATTAATGCAGTTATAGCATATATACGCAGAGTCTAGGTAGGGAAAACCATAACATACCTGTCATCCGACGACTAGCTGTAGGAATGACGTCGTCTAAGATTGAACTACTCCAGGAATCTCCAAGTCATTAAAACACTATCAACATAATAATATACGCGTCAAAACAAAACCAATGATACCCATAATGCTAGAAACATAACCGGGCCGAAATATGGGTCACAAGTGGGCCATGGGCCCCACAACCTAAAATCGAGAACAAAATACACCACGGTGTTCTCCACATTCCCGGGAGAACATGCTTCAAAAATGAGTGGAAATGGACCATCAATGGGGCTCAAAACAACCCTAAACTTTCAAGAACAAACTAGGAATCAAATGAAGTAATTACGGGATTAGAGGATAGAATACTTACAATTTGCGACAAGGAATCAACCACGGACGAGAAATTAATTACTCCAACGATAAGAGATGATCCCATAGAAAAAATTGAGCTTCGAGCCTTTGAAACAATGGAGAAAAATGGATTTTGGGTGAAGAAAATGAACGAGAAGGTATATATACAGACATGGATTTCTTCATCGCTATCTTGAGAAAAACCCTCGAGATTGCGATGAACAAACTGGCCAACTCATCGCGATCTTGATGGTCAGCCTTCAAGATCGCTATGAACAAAGGAGTAGGGCCTTCATCGCTATCGCAAGAAAACCCTTTGAGATCGTGATGAACAAATGGGTTCTTCATTACTATCGCGAGAAAACACTTTGAGATTGCGATGAACAAAAAGCCAGACCTTTGAGATCACAAAGGTCTTGCTTTGAGATTTTAATGAACAAATTTTGGCCATACCAGCAACTAAAAACCAATAGAAAAGAAACTTCATTGGGGTGTTCTGGGCACAACCAGAACCCGATACTCAGAAACCAAATATGCTATTAGAGTGGAA